>JAVYIG010004281.1:0-167174 GCA_035222895.1 Strongylocentrotus droebachiensis | reverse complement strand
CTATAGTCATGTATATTATGTATGTATTATGTTTAATTCAACTTTGTATGTAAACCATGTTAATCAGTACAGTAAAGCCCAAGGGTGTCGATTTGTATCCGTGGTTGGGGGGGGGGGGATGATAAGTGCCAAAATATTTTCGGCAATGGATCAAAGCAACCAAGAGGTAGAAGCGTGTGGCAGGTTGCACCCCCTCCTCAAGCGTGTAGCCATTAAATTATAAAAGAAAGAAGGCGATTTCATGTACTATTCTCGACTCCTAATCCTTAATGTTTGAAGCAAGTTCCCCTTCCTCCGCTGTAGCGCGGAAGCGCTGACGTTTCAGTAGATTATTAAAGAAAGAGGACGATTCGATGTACCATTCTCGACTCTTAATCCTTGTTTGAATCAAGTTCCTCTTCCTCCGCGTGTAGCGCGGAAGCTCTAACGTTTCATTAGATTATAAAAGAAAGAATGCGATTACATGTACTATTCTCGACTCTTAATCCTTGTTTGAATCAAGTTCCCCTTCCTCCGCGCGTAGCGCGGAAGCTCTAACGTTTCATAAGATTACAGGCGCGGATCTACGGGGGGGGTTTAGGGGGTTTAAACCCCCCCCTTGGGCGGCCCAAAAAAAAAAAAAAAAAAAAAAAAAGGGAAAAAAAAGAGAAAAAAAAGAAAAAAAGAAAGAAAAAAGAACGCACGCTGGAGAGAAACCCTTTCAAGTGCAAATATTGTGAGAAGATATTCAACTCATCTGGTAACTTAACCAAACACATGATAACTCTGGATATAACTGTGTATTTAACTGTTACTTGATTTAAAAAGACGTTATCATGCACTGCTTTTTATGGTCTCCATTGTGTTAATAGATGCCAGGAAAACATCACTTACGGGGTTCAAATAAACACCCAAAAAAAAATCGGCTCGCCGCTTCGCGGCTCGTGGACGATGCTCCGCATCGTCATTATTTTATTTAACTGTTACTTGATTTAAAAAGACGTTATCATGCACTGCTTTTTATGGTCTCCATTGTGTTAATATATGCCAGGAAAACATCACTTACGGGGTTCAAATAAACACCCCCAAAAAAAAATCGGCTCGCCGCTTCGCGGCTCGTGGACGATGCTCCGCATCGTCATTATTTTGGTCAACCCCCCCCCCTTAGCAAAAAGCTAGATCCGCCCCTAGATTATAAAAGAAAGAATGCGATTACATGTATTATTCTCGACTCTTAATCCTTGATGTTTGAATCAAGTTCCCTTTCCTCCGCGCGTAGCGCGGAAGCTCTGACGTTTCATTAGATTATTAAAGAAAGAATGCGATTTCATGTACTATTCTCGACTCTTAATCTTTAATGTTTGAATCAAGTTCCCTTTCCTCCGCGCGTAGCTCGGAAGCTCTGACATTTCATTAGATTATTAAAGAAAAAAAGACGATTTGATGTCCATTCTCGACTCTTAATCCTTGTCTGAATTCAGTTCACCCCCCTTCCCGCGCGAAGCTCGGAAGCCTTTGACGTTTCATTACATTATTAGAGAAAGAAGACGATTCGTTGTATCGTGTCCTTCTCTGAATTCAGTTTTCCCCCTCCCGTGCGAAGCGCAGAAGCTTTGACGTTTCATTTGATTACTCTTAATCCACGTCTGAAATCATTTTCGCCCATCACGCGTAGCGCGGAAGCTTTCACGTTTCATTAAATTATTAGAAAAAGAAGACGATTCGTTGTATCGTGTACTTTGACGTTTCATTTCAATATAACTCTTAATCCTAGTCTAAATTCAGTTGCCGTTTCACTAAATTATTAGAGAAAGAAGACAATTCGTTGTACTGTTCTCTATATGAATCATTGTCTGAATTCAGTTTCCCCACATGATGTACGTATAGAACGTTTGTTCGCAAATCTTTACATGCACAGCCCGAGTGGTGGGTATAGCATGTTATCTCCCGGCAGTGCTTGTCGCAATAGCTTCTAGAAAGGAATTATATACTACTGTTAGTGTTAACGGCCAGTAATTAGGATTAGTGACTAGATCTATAGAAAATTTATGCTCTTCCTGGCTATTTGGGAATGTGTCAGTTTTCAAGGCAGAAATGGAGTAACGCGAATTTTGTTGAAAATCATGTGATATCACGAACATTTATAAATCACTTGTATGAAATTGAAAATAAGTCATGGTTGGATTTTATTGGGGGGGGGGGGGGGGGGGGGGGGGCTAGCGCCCCCAAGCCCTCCTACCAGTTCGCCAGTGACATAGGCCTACATCAGCTTTTCAATAAAACAACAATAAGTTGTGACATAATAATCTTACTTCAAAAAATGAAAAATGTTTTAGGAAATACCAGGAAATAACATGAGTGAAACAAAAAATAAAGATACAATGACGTGAATTTTAAAAAGGGTGAACGGAAACAACATAACCAAGAACTAGTGAACTATCTTATACTTATAGGTCATACTAATGTCCGAAAATCTTTCTACTTGTCTCCGATCTCATCACGAATTCGTCACAGAGTTCATCTATGTTTACACTGTCCAGGATTGTCTGATGTGCATTGCAGATTGCTACTTTTGCGCTTCGCGCTTAACATTTAGCTCGTTGCTTTTTAACGCTGCGTCTTTGCATTTGGCGCATTGCATTTCTACGATGCTGTTGATTGAACAAATTGAATGAGTTCATAAATTCCTGATGAAGCCGTATGAGCGAGGATTCAATTTATTCTTGTCTCATACGGTTGTCTCATTTACTTCGTATATAATTATGAAAATGAGATAGCAAAATGTGTATATTGATAGTCATCTTGCGAGCATATGAATTAGTTTTGCTCGATTTGGACAGTTAACGCGACGTAGAAAATACCAGCACTTAACACTGTGCGGAGTCAAACGCAGGTTTTACTGATACGCGCTGGAAACGCGTCGCACAGGAGCGTAGCTGAACAAAAGTACATTGGACGTGTCCATTATAGCAAATGGGGGTGTATGATGTTAGGCTCATAAGCCTAGCTGTGAACAGTGGAAATTGTGACTCGGACCGTCAGAATAATATATTAATTTGTTAAAATTAGAGTGCATGATATCAGTGTTTTGATCACGGTCTCCTGAACATGTGGTACAGCTAAAGAGAACATTGTATGTATTCTGCCGTGGCACACACACAGGCCCTATACACCCCCAACGCATCACACACACATTAGGCATATAGCAACACACATGGCATATTAAGCGCATACAATGGCAATACAGTGCGCGTAGTATACGGTACACACTAGTACACGCGCGTATACCCTGCATGTAGAATGGATACAGTCCGGAATCCTGTTACACAACAAAAATCTCTTAATCATGGCTATACATACCTATAAATACATCTTAATTTAACTAATTTTGAAAACGTATTGTTATTTATGATATGGAAATATTTGTTCCTGTGTAATTATTTTATAGTTTGGTTACATTCATTTAACTAATAGATATGAATAAGTGGCATTTTGTTACCATTAAACGTCATGCCCAATTAGACATCAGCGGTGTAAGAGCGAGCAATACGTAGCTATTGCACACGTCGCATCGACTCAAGAAAGCCACTTCAGGTTATATTTTCTTGCAGACATAACAATTTGTCAAGTCATTTTGACGGACCTATTTTTCAACCAATCATAATAAATCTAATATATTATGAAAGCTGAGGAAATGACCTATGTTCTCGACATGGTATATAATTTGTAGCTTATACCGTTCGCGCGTAAGTCCAATGGAAAAGTCACACAGGGGTGTGAACAAGCACATTTCTTCTAAATTACGCTTAAATCTCTTCCAAATTCTACCCATAAGTGTTTTGAAATCTTAAAAATGACGGAACTATCTATTTCGAAAATTATTAAAAGTTACATGATTACAAAGAGGAAATATCAGGCATTTTATAGATGTTGGTATCTATTCCGGACAGCCTCCACAACTAATGATACACCTATCAAACCCGGCCAAAGTCCGATTTTTCTGCTTCTTCCCATGCCTTTATAACGGGCGCTGAAAATCTCTTTTTTTATTGCGGACGGGTGAACGCTTAACTGTCCCATGAAATTGATATGTAATAATCATTAACTACTCTAATCGGGCTCTCATCATTAATTTTTCTCTTAATTTTTTTTTTGAGGGTGAATTATTGGGGGGGGGGGATGATTGTACAGGCCATCCCCCCCCCCACCTGAATTATTGGGGGGATATATCCCCCCCATCCCCCCGGGATCGACACCCATGGTAAAGCCTATATGTTTCTTTGTAAAATTGTGATTGCTTTCATTATGCACAGCCATGCTGAAAAACAGCCATATGGCTATAATTAAAAAAGTGTGCCACCGTGCTAAAATAAAATTAACTAAACGAATCATAATACTCATCTCAGTCCTACTAGCGTATGGGGGGGGGGGGGGGGGGGTCGAGTGGGCGCACAGTACTAGCCCAAAGTAGGCCTATCATACTTTTTTACTGGGGGATTAATTTTTCTTTCCGTTCTTCTTTGCTTAACTTTGGAATGATAAGACTTCAAAACGACGTGATGATTTTTTTTCTTCATATTTTGATTTTCTTTTTGTTTTGCTTGTCATTTTGGGAATATTGTGCCCGTCTACATTCCATTCTGGATCTGCGCCATTATAGGCAAACACGTCATGTGCACTCAAAGGGTGTTACCCCCCGCCCCCCCCCCCCCCCTCAAAAAGGAAAGAAAGTGAAGATAATTATGTGCATGAACAACTTTTATGGAGTTTTAAAAATAAAAATGACGTATTTAAGACCTACCTTAATTCGGCCTGATAGTGCTAAACTGAAGTTATCAATTTTATGAAAGGAGGATGATACAGAACAAATGTATTAACACTCTGAATCTATCTATATGCGTCACACCGGTATGATTACTATTGCTATTATATTAGTCAAAATAAAGTTATTGTGTCATGAATTTCTCCCCATTTGCATCGGTTCAGAGTAAAATGTGTTTTGTACTGTGATTGAAAACAAGGACATGATGATAAGTTGTATTTGTTTGTAGGAGGCCCAATATACAGTTTAAGAATAAAGAATTATAAGCACTGATAATGAAGAAAACTCGACTTGAAAACAAAGCTTATAATATGGAAACTCCCTCTAGTAACATAAAAATGTCAAGAATAATAATGAGCAGCCGACTTTGACTGTCAATTTTCATGGAATGGATCGTAATATTTTCGTATTTTGCCAGATTGCACATCACAAGACGCCACAAATCCTTGTCTATCGGACATATTACACCGCAGCTTTGCTCAGAGCTATTCGCGGGGGAAAGAATTTAAAGAATATTAGAGTGAATCAACTTCCAAATATGATATGAGGCTTAGTTTGTTCGCGTCACCCGCAACGGAGATCGGTCAGCATAGGAGGCGGGCCCACCGGCGTAGCAGATGACTGTGAGCCGTTTATCACAGATGTGGGTGTACCGTGTAGACCCTATTGTATATTGATGATTCATGCCATGCCAGTCAGCTCAGTATAGATTACTCGGCAGGCCAGGAACTGATTTCGTAATGCCATGGTTGTGCAACAATAAGGAAGGACGTCACATTTCCTGCTGTTATGCTTTTGTTGTTACTCTGTGTGTGTAATGTCCCAAATTAGATCATTACAATTTACAAACAGTCAATAGACCTACAACCAGGCAAATGGCCTAAGCTAACTGCTATGCAAGCAAAAAAAAAAAAATCTGAATGAGATTAGTTCACCCGGCCCAGGAAGCTGTAACTAACCACTCACTTAGCTTAATAGCTTGGTCCTTCGAAATGATTTCACTGCACAAGGGAGCTCCATTTAGTTAGTGTTTAGGTTGGGTTCCGCAACCAACTTTACGTCAAATTTTCTTCCAATCACCAGGATTGATAATTTCAACTTATTCTGCAAAATAAAAGAAAGTTGCCTGAAAGTGGAATGTATTCATAGATTTGAATGAGAGATAAATCCTTAAATCAGTTAAAAGACTAACAAAAATAGAACTTATTTATTAGTAGAAGGATCCAACTTGTTTTGCTGTGCTTGGCCTTGGTCATTTTAACTCATCTTGGAATCAAGGAGATCTGTGTGCTACATGTAAATTGCTTGCGCTTGAAGCTTCAAGATCTTTGCAAGGTTGACTCGGTATGTCATTTAGGTAAGTTCTATTCTATTTGTTTAATGGTACTACAGTATGTCCCATCTGCAGCCAACGTCAAATTCTGTAGAACTTTGCAGGAATTATGAATATATGTCACCTACATGTATCTGTACAATTTAAACTTTCAGTGTCCTAGTATTTAAAGTATGCAAGGAAACCTGTTTACTTTCTAGACTTCACTGTCAGACACTATTGACTGACTGACTGACTGACTTCTTTTTTTCTTTGGTAATAACATACAGTGTACAATGTACATAAAATGAGCTGTATGAGCATAAATTTGTCTACATCAATAACTCACTTCTTGTAATGGCCAAATGTTGTATTGCACCTGGGTGTGTAGAGTATTTTAATTTAGAAATGTAAAAAAGAGCTGTGCATAAATCAGAAAAAACACAACTGCTAAATCCCTTTTCTTCAATTTAGAAAATCCTGAAAGAGCTCTAAAAAGTGTTTCCAATGGTTGAGGTTCAAAAACCTTTTTTAGTAAGTTGCACAAATGTCACCTTGTTTCAATTACATTTGAAGTACTACTGTATAAATGGAAAGAATTTGCTAGATCTCTGACATATCCTGTGAATCTTTTTCTCGTTCTCAGGCGGATGTTGAAAGGAGCCAGTGGGCGGAGCTTGTCGTCAAAGCAACAAGAATCTGACGAGCAATCCAAGGAAATCACGGTCCACCCAGAAACCAACAATCCCACGCGTGTATGGGACACCATACGTTACAAACAGAAGGTGGACGTTGTGACGCCTGTTGATCCGGCCACACCAAAACCAAAAGGTGAGTTTCTCTTTCATTTCTTCTTGCCCTTAAAGCCTCACTGCACTACTTATAGCTACTTGCGCCCTCTATATAGCAAACAATGCCTAATCGGTGACCATTGGTTCCCCATGATCCCCTTTTCTTATGTTAATTGAGAGCTGATTTGATGAGGTAACCACCTGTCAGTGACCACGCTGGGTGGTCTAATCCCTCCTGGCCAAACTAGGGGCAATGGGGCTTTGAATCAGGGTTCCTAGCATTCCTTGAAATCAGGGAAAACCTGAAAAATGTGTTCCATTTCTTTTCCAGTGAGGGAAAAAAGTTAGTGAATTTGAGAAAAGTCACTCATCAGGGAATTATCAGGTAATTATCAGGGAAATTCATTGGCCCAAAATTTTCCAAAAAGAATGAAGTCACTTTAATCTTGTCTGGTGTCCATGGGGAGAAAATGGTTCTGCAAATATTTCAGATTTTAAAATTGTCAAAATTTGCTTGTATATTTATTTTTGTACAGGGCCTCATCCTCACAAGCTTTGCTTATCTGACTTACATGTAGGGTCCTTCCGATTTTGCTGTTCATTTTTTATATATTTTACTTTGAATTTTAATGGAAAACTAAATGAAATGAAATGAATTTGAACTTCATCAGGGGAAAAAAAATCAGTGAATTTTGTTTTTATGAAATGCTGGGAACCCTGCAATTGCTATACAAATATTAATGTATTGTTTATGAGTGAATAGTTAACAGTCCTTCATGAGATTACAGAGCTATTCTAAAGCAGTGTCTGAGTTGAATGACGAGCTCAATCTTTCATTAAATTCAGTCGTTTTTGAAACATTGAATATCTGTTTCATGCAATACCCCTAGTCATTAGTATGATTACATGTACTTTGGATAACAAATGGAATACATTTTATGGGATTGGAAGGCCTTTTTCATGCTGAAAATCATTGATTACTGTTGAAATGTTCACTAAAGCTGGTTAGAAATAAACAATGTTATTGTTACATTTCTCAAGCAGAGGATATTAAAGGAGAATTGGTATTTTGTTTATTTTGCAAAATTTCACAGAAGTCTTGCACCAAATTTTGCCACAAGTTTGCTAAAATTTTGAAACAGTCAAATTCAAAATTCACTGACAAAGATAAAAAGTAGTACTACATGATTTTTGTTTTGGTCTATAAAGCTTGTCTGCAAGGGTCCATGGCGATTCCCTAAAGTATCACTTGAACTAAAAATGGTTGCCTTCATCTCCTGCATTTAGTTTTGGTTTGACGCACTTAAAAATAATCATTAAGTACAGTTCCTTGCAAATGTTATTGATTGTAAGTAATTCTTGTTTAAAATGTAAGCTAGATATTAGCGTTATCTGTAAATGATGCACTTTATGCATCATTTGTGACACCAGTATTGTTTGTGCATGCATGCCTGTTTAATACTTGTTCATTAGTCTCTTAAAAAGCTCAACACTGCAAAAGACTTCATTACCCTTTGCAATCTCCTCCTCAAATGAGCACATTCATCATCACCAGTGGTGGTTCTAGAGGGATTGGGGGGGGGGGGGAGGGCTCATCTTTTCCCTTAAGCCTCCCCAAATATTCTCCACACATTCCTCCCCCCCCCCCCCCACAACAAAACTTGAGAAGCACATGTAGACAATCTGAAAATGAAGAAGCGGAAGTCCCCACACCCCCTAAAAACCTATTAAATGGTCCTCCCCCTAAAAAAAAACAGTGAATTGCCCTCTCCCCTTCCCACAAAAAACCTAACGAATGGCCCTCTCCCCCCCCACAAAAAACAACTATTGAATGGTCCTCCCCCTAAAAAAAACAGTGAATGGCCCTCCCCCCCCCCACCCACCAAAAAAACCTAGCGAATGGCCCTCCCTAAAAAAAACGTATCATGATCAAAATAAATAAAATAAATCAATTCTTCTACAAGTGCTCCTGCCACCCTTTTTTCCCATTGAAAATTTTAGAAAGAAAAGTTTCAAAGCAATGACAAGAAGTGAAAACTTACAGATGAGTAATCTGTATAAAAGTATCATGGCTGTTAAGCTCTCAATGTGCTAACAGAATATCAGTGTAAAGAAAAACATATATGTAAACTGTAAGCGATTTAGATTGGGAAAGCCATACAAGAGTGGAAAATTTTAAAGACCTCTGGTAAAAAAATAAAAATAAAATTCAAAAGCCAAACTTCCACACTAAATGTGATTTTTATGTTCACCTTTAGTTTTATGTTAAATTGCTTGATTTGTGTATTGTGTATTTGTTGGTGCTGTATAGTGAAAACGCATGTTTGAAACCTGCTTAGCATGAAAACGCTTAGATCATAGATTAATTGTTGTTTGTTTACATATTTGTTTATTGTTGTGCCAGACCATGTGAGGTTTGTGTGTATATCGGACACACACTCCAAGACTGATCGTATACCTGACATTCCTGACGGTGATGTACTCATTCACGCTGGCGACTTTACGAAAATCTGCCGCAGGAAAGAAGTGAAAAATTTCAATGAATTTTTAGGTGAGTTTAATTGTCAGGTTGCACCGCAATCAAATTCTGCAAACATGGCTGATTCTTGTGCAAGAATTTATCTGCATTGATACTCTCAACAATAACAGTAACAGTCAGTAAGCATGAATTTATTCCATTTTTTGTATGATGTGTGATGCATCTAGATGTGCACTTGAAGTGCCTTGGAATTTATTACCCTGAATAAACCCTACCAGGGGTGTTTCACAAAGATCCTAAGTCGAACTTAACTCTAAGTTGGACTTAAACATTATAGAGAGCCATCTGCAGCCTTGAAATAAAATATACTCAACAGCAAAAATGTATTAGTATTTTAGACCTTTCATACTGTAAGTTCCACATCAAGAACAAGAAATCTCCTTGATAATAGACAATATGAATGAGTTGAAAATTTTGAATCAACATTTTATGCCTTTTAAAATAACTTTTACAAAATATTTTCATACACTGTAGATGATAATGGCTTTCCATACATTGTTAAGTCCAACTTAGAGATAAGTTCAACTTAGGATCTTTGTGAAACATCCCCCAGGTAGTACAAAACTACTCCTGGATAAAGAGTGGCAAATGTAAATTAATGTCTTGCCAAAGACATACTCTTCATACTTAAAAATTTCAACACTAAAATATGTCTTTTAAAAACAAAAACAGAAAATTTACTTTGGAAATGCATAATGTTTTAGATGAAAATGCTTGAGATTGTTTTGGAGAGATGCAGAAAAATATTTGTACTACAAGATGTTCTATGTTTGCAGTACTTTCATAATTTGTGCTTCTTTTGTGCTTCTTTTGTGCTTCTTCTGTGCAGTGTTCGCTATTCTAGCATGTACTGTATCTATCGGTGAAAGTGCGCTTGCTCCTACATGTACATCTACATGTATCCCCTTGTACATGTGATGTCTCAAAACTTTGTAGACTTGAACTCGTGGTAGCTTTGAGTCTTGTGTACAAAACATGTTTCCGTGAGGTGATAGATAATGTCGCAGGTACATTTACACAAGAGCCTTCTTTCTACCCCCTGCACCATTCCCCTCCTCATGCATATTCATGGATGTCAAAGGTCACACTAGGTTTGTATGCACATCAGATACCTTCTCTAAGACAACGTATCTAAGCAAAGTGGTCCCGCCCGGCGACGTGTTCATTCATGCGGGAAGCTTCAATAACGTAGGCCTTCCCAGGGAGGTCAGTGCGTTTAATGAGTTTCTAGGTAAGTGCTGTGCGAAAAATGTGAACTGTATGCTAATCTTGGGCTGTAGCAACAACTACAGTACATTATTTTAATTGTCCCCAAGTGTACAGTACATATGTACATGTGCATGTATAGTAGGTCCTTTTTTACAAAATGTTGTATTCTTTTTCTTTCTCGTGCGATTCATCAGAATGACAAAAATATTATTAAAAGCAAAATGAAATGACACTAATTCTGCTTTTATGTATCAGGGTGTGGGTCAAATGTTTGGAAGATTTCTTTGAAAGCCTCCCCCTCAAAATATTGAAGATATGATTTACATGTACATGTATGATAAATTGTATGATACTGCAAACTACTGCATCATTCTTTTTTAGTGTACATTTTTCTGCTTTTTATGTTGAGTCGTTTAAAAAAAAAAGTAATAGAAAGAGAAGGAAATATACTGAAGTACAGGTGATGAAGTGAAAGAAAGAGGAGAAAATGTGATGATTAAGACCAGAGAAGGGAGAGAGAGAGAGAGGGGGAGGGGGAGGTGGAGGGAGGGAGGAAGGAAGGGAGGGAGGGAGAGAGAGGGAGGGAGGGAGAGAGGTGGAGAGAGAGAGAGAGAGAGAGAAGAGCGAGAGAGAAGAGAAGAGAGAAGAGAGAGCGAGAGAGAGAAAAGGATAGAAGGAGTGTAATGAAAAGAGAAAGAAAGTAGATACAAAAGAGAAGGGATTTAAATACATGAGGAAATTAAGAGAGACAACATTCAAAGCTTTTCAAAGGGCTGTAGCATGAGAGACGATACATACCTCCGTAGCTAGGAGCAAGACAGGTCCATCAAACATGTAGTGAGGCATCACTGTCTGGAGAGCTGTACTTTTGAGGGTCTTATTACCCAGGGTTCTGTTCCCAGGTACAGTGTACATACGGTTAACGACTGATTTATTCATACCCCTTGTAAGTTTGATGTTTTTTGTGATTTCATATTCGAGTATGAGAGGTACATGTAGACTGGTAATACATTAGAGCCTCTGTTGAATATGTAAGCTTTAAAGGGATCCGGTAACTTTGTCTCAGATTCTGAAACAAAGTTCTGGATTTAGCTCATGCTGCAATGATAAGTACATGTATAAACCTTTAGGTCAGTCAGGGACTTTTACAAGCCGACCTCCTGTCTGATTATCAAGATATTTATGATCGGAATTACAAATTTTGAAAACCGTTTGACAAACGGTTTTCATAACACTACAGTCTGGTAAAACCGGTCACTCAAAGATTTTTACTTTTTTGAGGCACTTCTTGACCATTTTAAAGCGCAATTTTTTAGGGCTTCATTATTACACCATATCACAGACACTGATAACACGTAGGGTTGTGCATCTCAGATTTAATATTGTTAAACGATGCCTTTAATATGTCACATTCCCAGGAAGCATAATACATTGAGACAAATCAAATTTTCACATGTACATGTACATGTACTTAGACATTACAAAACATGGTAAGGGTATGAATAATTTATATATGTTAACTGTTCATGTTACTATGTCTCGTGCATCTCCACCCGCTCTCTGTCTCTCTGTTTCCCTCCCTCTCTCTCTCTCTCTGTATCAGCTCCATTGTTTGTCTATTTGTCATTGCTTCAAATAATTGATGTGAGAGGAAAGTTTAAATGGATAGGTACCTGGAAGTATGCCTGGATATGTTCAGAGGAAATTTTGTGTTCTTATATTTTGTCGATATTTACAAATGCGCCTCTCTCTCACATGGTGCAACCGCAAGCCTTACTGTATAAGATTATTCTTGTTTTTGCTTTATTTTTATTGCAAATGTTTCATGGTCATCATCATCTTCTGCTCCTCGATTTCCTCCTCATCATCATCATCATCATCATCACCATCATCACCATCACCACCATTATCATTATCATCACCATCAACATCACCATCATCATCACCACCATCATCATCATCATCACTGTTATCATTATCATCATCATCATCATCACCATCATCACCATCATCACCACCATCATCATCATCATCATCACCATCATCATCATCATCATCATCTTCATCATCATCACTGTTACCATTATCATCATCATCACCACCATCATCATCATCGTTACCATCATCATCTTGACTATATGGTTGGATCTTCATTTTGACTATGGTTGAATCTTCATCTTTAGTATAACAACATCATAAATATCATGACCATCATTATCATAAAAGAAAAGCACCAGTAATCAATCCATCTTTCCCCCTCTCACAATTTACCTCACCCCCCTCCCCTCCCACAGTCACTGTCATTAAGATTCAATCTCATCCTTTTTTCTTTCTGTGATTCAAACCAACCACCCATACCATTCCATTGCAACAATCATCTCATCATCGCACTTTCCATCTCATCATCCCTCTCTCCATCTCATTATCCCTCTCTCCATCTCTCCATCTCACTCTCCGTCTCTCATCCTTAGCAACCATTCACCCTATCATCATCATCACTTTTCACACCTTCCACTCCAGGATTCTTCATTCCGCACACAGATCCTAATGCACACCCATGGCAGTCAGCCGGTAGTCTGCAGCCACAGACCCTTGTCTATCATAGTACCAAACACAGTGTCTGAACTTTGAGACTATGGAAACTACACAGTCTACTGCACCTCATTCATGTACTTTAACAATAATAATAGCTTGTTCTTATATAGCGCTTTTCAGGACCGCAGCCCCTCTCAAAGCGCTTTACAGATACTATTACCCCTGTCATTGGATTCAGGCTTACCCGCACACAATGTATGCACATTGGGGAGCATTCCAGTCAGGCGTTATTTTTACAAGCGCACACTTGCTAATCTAAGCACATTAGCTTTCGCATACTACCGAGTACCCATTTAACACCTGGGTGGAGAGTGGCAAATGTAGATCAATATCATGTCATATATAATGCTCCCCAATGTGCATACATTGTGTGCGGGTAAGCCTGAATCCAATGACAGGGGTAATAGTATCTGTAAAGCGCTTTGAGAGGGGCTGCGGTCCTGAAAAGCGCTATATAAGAACAAGCTATTATTATTGTTAAAGTACATGAATGAGGTGCAGTAGACTGTGTAGTTTCCATAGTCTCAAAGTTCAGACACTGTGTTTGGTACTATGATAGACAAGGGTCTGTGGCTGCAGACTACCGGCTGACTGCCATGGGTGTGCATTAGTCAGGCGTTATTTTTACAAGCGCACACTTGCTAATCTAAGCACATTAGCTTTCGCATACTACCGAGTACCCATTTAACACCTGGGTGGAGAGTGGCAAATGTAGATCAATATCTTGTCAAAGGACATTAGTGCCACGGCAGGACTTGAACAGCGGACCTTGTGATCCACAGTCCGGTGACATACATGTATCCACTCGACCACGATACCTCTACTATAGCATCTCCTAACACAGCCAGACTCTAACATGGCTATGCTCCACTCCAGACTTTATAGAATTGTTTTGAAGTGTCATATCAGAGTCTGTTCCAGCAGACTAGTCAGCTGTCTGCCTCCTTGTTTACACTGACCTGGGAATTGCACTATGTAGTTTGCTTCCAGGTCAGCTTCATGTATTTCCCAGGTCAACCCTCTATGAGCTCCATCATGTATTATGTCTGGAGCATATCAGCTGCTTGCTGTATCCAGTCACGTTACCTGGTTAGCATGCAGAATTGCAGATCTATCTGATTTAAAACATCTTCTTCTGAACTACATGTTTTTAAAGATTAAGTTGAGTTATGGTCATGCGATTGCACTGTGAAAGTAACGGTATGAATTAGATCAGAAAAGGTTGATCATCTAGCATTTAAGTATTGGTGTGTACTGCAAGGTTCTGGAATCATCAAATTGATAAGAAAATTGGGCCAGCTTTGGTAAAGTTACAAGCACTGAACACAGAAATATGTATATGGAACTACAAGGACATGTGGCATAAAAATCTGTCCTGAATTTTATGCCGTTACATGGCATATGGTCATTTTCACGGTAAAGGGTGTAACTTTGAAATTTTGACATTTTTTTCTCTAGTGATTTCATAAAGCTACAGAATTCAAAGATATTTTGGCATATGAGTAACCTACTTGGGTGCTACCTTGGGTAGCATAAACTTCTTCAGGGATTACTTCGTTAAATTTTGGCAGGCACATAAGTACCCTAAATGTGACCCTTTTGATGTACACAAAATACATAGACATTTTTGTAAAGCCCTGCATTTTTTTCAGGAACAGTGAGGATTGTTTTTGTTATGCAGAATGTGAAGTTAGATGTTCAACGTAAAGTGCCAAAGAAGTTTAAACTGTGACGGCTCCTCTATTTTTGAGAAAAGAGTGTTGTTATTTGTCGTTTCGGAGACTTCATTTTCCGTTAACAAGAGTTAACAAACTTCATGGGAAGAGCTCTGGTTTGAAAAGTGCTTTCTACCATTTCATTTGTTCTTGATATAACACTTGATATCTATACTTCCAACTAATGACACAATTTGTCTGATCATGTTGCTTGTAAGAATTTTTAAAAAGCTTGACTGAGTCGAGCCATTTTTCCGTTAGCTGAATTGAAGCCTCCGAAACAAACTATTACGACAGCTTGTACAAATATGAATATAGGAACTTATCCAATCATTATATCAAAATGTAGCATTAGGACCCCCAAATCACTTGTCAATAAATAGCTGAGATATTCCCCACTGTTAAAGAATAACAGACAATACAAACTTTCCGTTAGCACTTGAAGCCTCCGAAACACTTGAAGCCTCCGAAACAGCAAAAAGATTATTTTCATTTTTTAAATACCTAGACCAATGTGTTTCATGTTAAATCTGCATGGCAATCATATGTTAGGATGTGCAGGCTCCCTTGAAGTTGAAAGTAAATAGATATCCAGTTAATTTTTTTCAAGACTTACTAATAACCCAAAAAACTTGTTTCGGAGGCTTCAATCTGTAGTTAACACCATATTTTTGGCTATTGTGGTTTTATAGATAGGGGTTTGTTTACAGTTTTCCTATTTTATGTTTGGGTTTGGTCTAATAAAGTACAGGAATGTGTTAGATGTTATTGGCCTTTCATACTTTTAATGATTTACAAGTAGTGAGTATTTCAGAAAGAAATTTTACACCAGTAATAGGAGTATTCACCTGTTTCAAACCTTGATAATGTAAGAATCATTCACCAAATAATAAAAAAGTTAATAAATATAAATCTTCCAAGCTTTATGAATATTTTAATATATAAAGTATTAAAATGAATCACTATATTTTCCCAAATTATAAGACATCCATAATATTTATCTAATTTGTTTCGGAGGCTTCATTTAGTGTTAACCACATGTATCATGCTCTTTGCCAACCCCTTAGGATCAAATGGCATAGGCCATGCCATCCAAGGACCATTTGTAACAGTAGGAGAGAAATTTGGTGGGCAAAGAACCCTCTAGAAATGTTAGGGAAGCAGTGTGTACAACCCCTTTTAAGACAATGGAATAATAATAATAATATTCGGTTCTTGTGTAGCACATATTGAATGTCTCTATGCGCTTCCAAATTTGGAAATTATTACCCTGGCTTTAGCATGGCTTCCATTACGGCGCTTAAGCATTTCAAGGAATTAATTCCTGCCAGGTACCCAATTTACCTCACCTGGGTCGAGTGTGGCAAATGTAGATTAATGTCTTGCCAAAGGACATTAGTGCCGCGGCAGGACTCGAACTGCGGACCTTGTCCACGACAATAGACCATGAAGATCATGAAGATATTGACAAGGTTACAGCAACATGTGCTAGCAACATCTGATACTAGATAGCATCTCTTCCAGACAGGCATGAACACTGCAGACAGTTCTCTCATTTCCTTACTGTTATCCACAAGAATATAGAGGTAAGAACTGTATATTTTGTCCTTAAATTACTTAACTTGTACTTTTTTTTAATGGGTTACTGTAATGGAACTGATGTGTGACAGTTTTTACAGTTTAGATTTGTCACTAAAAACATAGTGAGGCCTAGTTACGATCTGTATTGTACATTGTACATGTACCTTTATCATAATCAATGTTTGTGGTTTTAAAGATCGGGTGACATCCAAATATAGTTTGATTCCTGTTGATGTGCAGCCTAGAAAAATGCTCCAAATCTCATTCATCTTGTGACATCATCTGTAAATCATTAGTGAGCTAACAAGAGACAGTGGTACATGTATGTATAATAGCTTAACCAGAGCTGATCACCTGTTTTATAATACAATAGACCATACAATACCAACATATGAGTTGCTATGTCAGAAGTGGTGTAGCATCACCAGGAAAAGAAAGGTAACATGGAGGTATTTGTGAGCATGTGCTGAGCTGGAGAAAGTTACATAACAATTTTTCTTGTTAGCTCACTAATGATTAACAGATAGATGAATGAAATCTGGAGCACTTATTTAGGGTGGAGCTTAGCAGGTCTGAGAAAATTATTGTAAAATATTAAAAAATCTATGAAATATATTTATAACAAATTATGAGTTGTATGCAGCCCTGCACATTATAAACATAAACCAACTTATATTTGGATGTCACCTGACCCCATAAGGTTTGCCTCAGTACTAAATGTTTAAATTAGACTCCTGATATACATGTGTGTACATATACATGTACAGGTCTATGGCTATGCATGATGGTAAACCAGTAACAATGAATGGAATCCTTGTACATATTACAATTTTGAACAGATTAAAACAAGTCTGTCATTAATTAGTACTTAAAGATTTGTGTAATGTACACATTAAGCATCCTTAGTGATGGTGCCCATATAGACTACTGAACTAATTCTTAAACAACACATGGATAAATAATAAAATATTATGTAATGCACATGCACATATACATTCAAGATGTACTTCTAAAATCAAACAAAATGATTGTTTTTAGTGTCCAAGCTCAGATATATGTATTAACATTGTTTTGTCCAGTACAAACCGCTAATTTCCTATTTTCTTCTCCAATTACAGGATCAATGTGAGCGATTATGTGGCCATATATTTTGATGCACCTTCATCTAGCAGCAGGACTACAAATGGGGTGGTTTTCATGGCTCTTGTAAGTATTACCCATGTTAGATCTCGGATTATTAAAAAAATATTTAACAGGATCAACTTTCTTTATTTGAGAAATACTTAGACAAAAAGATTTTTCTAAAATATATGAGCAGGTGTTGTGGTACTGAACAAAGTTAACAGGGTGAATAAAATAAAATAAGGGACTGTGAGATATTTCAAGGAAGTGAAATGGATTCTGAAAGCTGTTTTTCTGTGTTTTAATGAAAGTTTGTACATGTATTTGCTATATATTCTTATTTTGCTACTAGGTAAAAGCTGTGATTGATGACAATGTCAAAGTCAAATTCATGCGCCGGAACAGCAATGGTCTGTATGAATTTACAGAGGACTGTGAAGCCCATCAGCCTAAAAAGATGTAATACAGAAGATGACTCTACCAACCAGGACCCCAACCGACATAGCTTACCTTTATAATTTTTAAGAACGAGAACTGGACATGTTGGCAGATAAATTTCTTTGAAATAAGAAGTAACACACAATTGTGTTCTAGGACAAAAACCTGTAAATACCTACCATGCTATTGGTTTCAAATATATGAATGTCTGTGTAAATGTTATAACACATAACAAACAAGTTCGTGGAAGCCACTGTGCAGAAATTTAATTCTTTGCACTAAGAATAAATGATGACAAAGACGCAAGTGAAGGGTAATGATACATTGCTATGAATTAACATAAATGGTTTCTATGTGAACAATTATTTTAAGTACTTTACTTTCAGTTCCACATTTTATCAAAACTTCAAAAGTAAGTTTAAATTTTGCCTTGTATATTGCCTTTGTAGTTGACAATATAGTGTGTTAACATGTTTGAAGTCTCCGAAACACTACTTTGAACTGATCCTATACATGTATATGTTCCCTGAATGTTTCTTTGATATGAGAAAAGTGGTTTCCCTTGAAATTACATACTGGACAATATATTTCAGCACAGATCAGCACAGATTTGAAATC
Organism: Strongylocentrotus droebachiensis; assembly: GCA_035222895.1. NCBI lineage: Eukaryota > Metazoa > Echinodermata > Echinoidea > Camarodonta > Strongylocentrotidae > Strongylocentrotus > Strongylocentrotus droebachiensis. Next base: position 148,453 of record JAVYIG010004281.1, on the reverse strand, counting down.
CTCATGGATTCTATTAAGTGACTTTGCAATGTTTGCGTACTGAACAAAGAGCTCATTGTATTAAGTAAAGATAATTTGTAACATACATGTACCGTACTTTATATTAACAAGTATTTTTACTCTGTAAACAAATGTTTTAGGTGTTATATTAGTAATTTAACATATCATTAACAGTTTAAGTTGAATTTTTCTTAATATGTTACCTAAGTAATGGACAACATTTTATGTTAACATGATTGAAGCCTCCGAAACAGGCATTATTGTTAACCTGAAGCCTCCGAAACACACACATAAGAAATTTTCAACTTCCTCATTTGAAATGCGATTTCTTTGGAATTTGCATTGTAATTAGCCCTCACTGAATGGTATTTGTAGAATAATTTTTATTTTGCTCCCCCTCTTGGAAGATAGGTTAATTTGAAAAATTAAATGTCAAAGTCATATTTTGTCTTGAATTTGACAAACGCATTGAATTTTTTTAAAGACCAAATAAGTTTGACCAAAAAAGCTTTATAAGCCTTCAAGTACATTAGAATAGCAAATGAAAAATTGCAATTGAACAAATGTTGTCATTTAAGTTGATAGAATTAAAATGTTGTTTTTGTTCAAATTTATCATATTTGTCACAGTTGTACATTATTTTTCCAGGTTTCTCATGTAGTTTAAGCTCCAGAACCAAAAAAAATCCATAATTTAGACATTTATTGTAATAATTTTAGTAGAAATGATTATGAAAACATATTTTGAAATTTTGACCCTGTTTGAGAAAAGTTACACCCTTTACTGTGAAAATGACCATATTTAGAATATTAAGGCATTTGAAGAGCCATGCTTTTCAGGGAACATTTGTTATCTGATGTTCTTCCACACTTAGATAATAGGGACTTTTAGAAATGCACGTCAAGAGCTTTGACTGCAACGTGTGACGTCATTTTAAGGTACTGCGCCTGCGTCACGTCGTCTCAGTCGGCGATCGAGAATGCGTCAACCTTGATTTTCCTAAATCTAGTACATGCAATACATACATACATATTGACATTTATAAAGCGCCTTTACATGCTGAAATGTGTAGAACAGGTGTCACATGCACCTGTTCTACACATATTTACATATTAGCAGTGAAGGGATGTTCTTTTGTTGAGGGTAGAATGAGGAATGTCCTCTTTCTTTGTCCGTGATGTTTATTGTGTTACTTCCTGCATGCATATCGTCTAGTGCAATCTAAAAGATTTCTAATTGTAGCCAACATGGGCAGTTAAGTACGTTGACACGCATGATCAGTCGGCGTTCGTCGTGTTCTCGTTCACTCATTCTAAAAGTCCCTATTAACAATGACGACGCTCACAAATTATTTTTCACCTCTTCCCAGAACTTAACCTCTTTAAAACATCTTCTGCAGAATTACATGTTTTTAAGAATACAATACAATTTTCCCCTCTCAATAGTCTCTTATTTGCATTAAAGGCCATCAGTACTAGTTTGGCCAGAAGGGATTAGACCACACAGTGAGGTCACTGACAGGTGGCTATCTCATCAACTCAGCTCTCAGTTAACATAACAAAAAAGAGGATCATGGGGGACCAACAGGCGCCGATTGGGGAAGTTTTCTATATAGAGGGAGGAAGTAGCTACAAATAGTGCAGTAGGGCTTTAAAGGCACACTGTCCTACTTGTAGCTACTTGCTCCCTCTATATAGAAAACTTCCCAAATCGGTGCCTGTTTGTCCCCCATGATCCTCTTTTTCTTATGTTAAATGAGAGCTGAGTTAATGAGATAGCCACCTGTCACAGTGACCTCGATGGCTTGCTGTGTGGTCTAATCCCTTCTAGCTGCAGTAGTAACGCCTACCTTTAAACATACGGTACTTCAAAAACTTGGGATTTTACTCATTTTTCTACCCAGGGTAGCCTCATCAGTATTGATACTGTGCTCCCTGAGTGCCCTGCAATCCCCAGCTTTAGCCAAGCTGCCATGCATGATAAGATGCTTAAAGCCTTCAAGGAATAGGTTCTTACCAGGTACCCATTTACTACACCTGGGTGGAGAGTGGCAAAGGTAGATTAAAATCTTGCCAAAGAAGACTGGTGCCGGAGCGGGACTTGAACCACGAACCATAGGATTTACAATCCAGCGACTTATCCACTTTGAGCATTTCTTACGTCAGTCTAAAGGAGCTTGCATGTGTTAAAGACCGTCCGTACTACTGGGCCAGAAGGGATTAGACCACACAGCAAGGTCACTGACAGGTGGCTATCTCATTAACTCAGCTCTCAACTAACATAAGAAAAAGAGGATCACGGGGGATCAACAGGCACCGATTGGGGAAGTTTTCTATATAGAGGGAGCAAGTAGCTACAAGTAGGACAGTGGGGCTTTAATATCTTATCCCACGTTTAGGCTACCAGAATTAATCAAATGCAATATAGCTACCGGTATACGAAAGGCATTTACAGTCAAACCTGCTTTAGTGACCATCTGTAAACATAGAAAGACAATCTGTGCATCTTGAAACGGATTCTCATTGAAATATTTAAATAAAGCAATTTAAAAAAGACCACCTGTTTATAAAGACCATTTTTCTTGTCTACCTTGAGTGGTCTTTATAGACAGGTTTCACTGTCTAGCATGAACACTGTATAACATAATGTTGTGTTACAAAACGCATGTTTGAGCATCGTTTCAAACAAAACTTGATAAAGGATCAGGGTCCCAGATACCTTTGAATGTTGTATCATTATGAAAATTATACAATTGTACACTGTACGCTGTTCTATAGTCTGTATGCTCCTTTCACCATAAGATGATTCTTAAAGCCCTACTGCACTACTAACAGCTACTTGCGCCCTCTATATAGCAAACAATGCCTAATCGGTGACCATTGGTCCCCCATGATCCTCTTTTTCTTATGTTAAGTGAGAGCTGATTTAATGAGATAACCACCTGTCAGTGACCTTGCAGGGCGGTAATCCCTTGTGTAAACTACATGTAGTACAGATGGGCTTTAAGACGTTTCCTTTATAATATACATGTATGTTTCTTTATACAAGTTTTGTTTAATTTGTTTAGTCTGAACGAGCCATTAGGCACACACATGGCAGGCAAGGTGTGCCTGTTTGTTGACGCTGCCCTGGGAATCCAGCAGTGAGATTCGTTCGTAGGTCAGCTTGATGAGTTCCTAGGTCTGCTGAAGGCGCTTCATCTTCAGAAAATTAGAGGATGCTAGCCAGAGTCAGATAATGGAAGTTCTTTGACCCTTATAGCCGCCGACCGTTCTTATTTTGGAGCAAAGATTCCTACTTTTCTGCCTTCAAACTGGTGTAATAAACACAATTTATATATTGAATCCTACCGTTGCATCATAATCATCATCATCAATCACCATCATTATCATCATAATCATCATCATCATCATCATCATCATTATCATCACTACCATCATCATTATCACCATCATCAATATCTTCATCATTATTATTATCACCATCATCATCAATCACCATCATTCTCATCACCATCATCATCATCATCATCACCATCATCACTACCATCATCATCATCACCATCAATTTCTTCATAATTATTATTACCACCATCATCAAAATAACTATAATGATCGTCATAATTTGATCATCTTCACTATCATCATCACCACCATCATTACCATCATCATCATCATCATCAACATCACAATCACCATCATCACCATCATCACCATCATGACCATCATCACCATCATCATCACCATCATCAATATCTCCATCATTATTATTATCACCATCATCAATATTACCATAATGATCATCATCATTTTATCATCATCACTATCATCATCCTCATCATCATCATCACCATCATCATCATCATCATCACCATCATCACCATCATCATCATCATCACCATCATCATCACCATCACAATTACCATCATCATTATCATCATCATCAATATTACCATAATGATCGTCATCATTTTATTATCATCACTATCATCATCACCATCATCATCACCATCAACATCATAATCATCATCATCATCATCATCATCATCATCACCATCATCAATATCTTCATCATAATTATTTTCACCATCATCAATATTACCATTATGATCTTCATTTAATCAACATCACCATCATCATCATCATCATCATTAATATTATCATCACTATTATCATCATCATTATTATCACCATCATCATCATCATCATCAACATCACAATCACCATCATCATCATCATCCTCATCATCATCATCCTCATCATCATCATCATCATCATCATCATCCTCATCATCCTCATCCTCATCATCATCATCATCATCATCATCATCATCATCCTCATCAACATCTTCACATACAGTAAACATCTATGTCCCATCAACATCACCCAAGTAGCCTGAGTGATGTTCATTAATGTTGAGAACGTGCAAGGTAAATAATGCACATACTGTACATGCATTACAGCCAGGAGAGATAGAGGCATCCAACATGATTGAGGCAAGAAGTAGGTCAGTATGTTGACCTCTCGTTCAACTGCTCTTGAATGCATTACGTTGCCATGGTGATGCCTTGGGCTCATCATCCAGCTCCAATGTAAACTTCTTTCCTTCTCTCTCTCTCTGTCAGTGTGTACTTCAAGGTGAAGATTTCCTTGTCCCTCTCTCTCTCTCTCTCTCTCATTATGTATGTATGCATGTGTCTGGAGATTTTCATGTGGAAGGAAGAAGAGAAAGAGAGGGGGAAGGGGGAGAGAGAGAGGAAGGGAAGAGAGAGAGAGAGAGAGAGAGTGGAGGGAGAGAAGAGAGAGAGAGTGGGAGAGAGAGAGAGGGGGGAGGGGAGGAGATAGAGGGATGTGTTGAGTGGAGATAGAGGGAGGGGTTGAGTATTATTGGGGACAAGTATATTCAAAGACAAAAATATTAATTTATCAGACTACAAAAGGAAAAAGTAGCAGAGAGTATGAAAGCATGAATACTGAGAAAGAAATGTCCTTGTTTCTCTCATTATGTACATGTGTGCATGTGTCTGGGGATTTTTCATGTGGACGGAAGAAGAGAAAGAGAGAGAGGGGGGAGAGAGAGACAGAAAGAAAAAAAAAGAGAAAGAAAGAGTTAGTGAAGGGAGGGGAGAGAGAGAGAGAGAGATGAGGTGAAAAGGAAATAGGGGTAGAGAGAGAGAGAATATGAGAGAAGGATGGAAGAGACAGAAGGAGAGACAAGTAAAGATGAGGAGAGCAAGAGAGATAGAGAGAGAGAGAGAGAGAGAGAAAGAGAGAGAGAGAGAGATAAGGTGAGGTGAAAAAGAAATAGGGGTAGAGAGAGAGAGAGAATATGAGAGAAGGATGGAAGAGACAGAAGGAGAGACCAGTAAAGATGAGGAGAGAAAGAGACATAGAGATGGAAGAGACAGAAGGAGAGAGAGAATAATCAGGGAAAGAGAGCTAGAACGGTTTGGATTGTGAAAGGTCCATTAGCTGTTGCTAGGTTGTAAATAAATGACTGAAGAATGTGAAGTGATGATGATTGTATTACACAATAGTTGAGGGAGAAAAAAATGAAATGAGGCAGAGAAAATGAAGGGGCATGAAAAGAAAGACAAACTGAAAGAGACAAGAGATACAAAAAGAAAGACAGAGAAAGAAAGGAAAAACAATGGTGGGGCAAGAAGGGCAAGAGAGAGAGAGAGAGAGAGAGAAAGAAATACTCTTGCGCAAGGCTGGCAACGTGACTCTCCGTTTCCGGTGATGTTTTATTGATTTGTCCGGGGTGTTTTTTTTTTGTGTATCAAGGTTGCGTGGGAAAAAGCGTGTGAATTTCAATTCCTAGGGACCTTAGTTAGCCTCATGCAGTAAGAAACTGCTTTCTCCGGAAATCACCTTGTCGTAAGAGAACAAAGAAAAAACTCATGCCTTGAAGAAGTATGCTTTCAAGAGCATGAAGGAGACAGTTTTCTTAACGCTTGATGTATTGCATTGTTATTAGAATGCACTTGTTCCAAATGCTTTGTCAAACAGGAACACTCGGAAGATTATTCCTTTTTACTCTAGAAGAAATGCAAGGTTATATATGCCAAAGCACTTGTTTCAGATCCTTTGATAAATGTATGTAATTGGGAGATCATTTCCATTTTTCCACTTGCTGCATAATAGTGAATAGTAATTTGAAGGCTATTTCAATTTTCTTATTGATTGTACATCCGTAGAGATGTACACAATCCTTGTTGAAGGATAATCTGCAGAGAGGGATGTTAAAGACCTTGTCAGAAGTGGAAAAATGAAATAGATAAATTATATATCAACAGAAAAGCTGAAATTTACAGTAATGAATTGTAATACAGAAGAAAGTTAGGCTTCCTTTAGGCATGTTAGGTTTATACAGTACGTCCCAGAAAAAACGAAACCAAGAATATTGATGCTTTTTCATAGCTTAATCACAATTATAATTAATAAATGACACATATTTGTAAAGCTGAGAGCCTCCTCTTTCATTTGATGCAACTCTTATGATGCCATATTTCACGCATGAGTGATCAAAAACAATTTGAAGAGAGGAAACCAAAAACAAAAAGTCATTTGGCGGGCGGTATCTGAATTTCAAAGAGAAAATCACATTTCTAGAAAGTTCATTTTCTGCCCTTTCATATGACACCTCAATCAGGAAAAATGAGCCAGGACTATTAAACAAAGTTCCGTTTGTTTAAAGTAATGCTTGCATTTCCATAATGTGATTAAACAAGCTCATTTTCACTGGCTGCCTGCCATAGCAACAAACAGAGTTGACAAAAGACTTAACTCCATTTTGTTGACGATCAGCCATGCACAAAGAAGATGATAGAAGAAGAGCCTTGCTGCCGGGCAGTCCGGATTGACAACCATGTACGCTGGGGTTCGCATCCGGTTGCTCTTGTATACTGTTCTCAGCGATATTACAACTTATTTCAACAATGTAGCAATAAAAGAAAAATATTATTGTTGCCAATTTGAAAAACATTATGTGATTAATTTAGCCCGAAATATAAATCCTGACCTGAAGGGGTAATAAAACTTCATGCAACTTAAAATGCCTGAACAAAAATATAGTGGAATGATTTAGCAACACAGTCGTTTGTTGACGGCAAGAAAGGCATTACAAAGTGTAGGTCTGTGTAAAAGACATTGCGAGTTACAGCCTTCTGGCCATTTCCCCTTGACTGAAAGTGAAAAGTTGTGTAAATTTTGGAGTTTAATATTATTTTATTAGTTTGTTATTGGCTAAATCTCTCCCTTAAATCTCCTTTCTTTTAATAGAGAAGATTAATAGCCCGACATCCGAGATGATTTGCATGAATAATTTGCCATAGCGCAAGAATGTTGAGAAGAACCTTTAATTATACATGGAGGTAAACAATACATGTAGATATAGTTATCACCATCATTTGCCTGGGACTGTGCCTTTTAAACGAGAAGGTTTTATTGCAGTGGTCATGGTTAATTAATGCAGTCTTGCGTAATATGAAAAAGTGGGATTATTTGGTGTAATCTTCAAAGGTCCATTATCTGTTGCTAGGATGAAGAAAGATGAGTGAAGAATGTTGAGTGATCGTGTGGGGTTTGTTAGATGGGAGATGGGGAAGAGAAGGGGACTAATGGCCATTGAGAGAGAGATAGAGAGAGAGAGGGAGTTAGGCAAAGAGACAAGGGAGACAGAAAGAGAAGAAGAAGAAGAAGAAGAGAGAGAGAGAGTTGGGGAAAGAGACAGGAGAGACAGAAAGAGAAGACGAAGAGAGAGAGAGAAGAGAAAGGGACAGATGAGACAGAAAGAGAAGAAGAAGAAGAAGAAGAGAGAGAAAGAGTTAGGGAAAGAGACAGGAGAGACAGAAAGAGAAGAAGAAGAAGAGAGAGAGAGAGAGAGAGAGAGAAAGAAAGAGGAGCAAAAGATAGGAAAGCCGGGTTTATATTTTGAATGGTCCATTTTTGTTTTGTTAGGATGAAGGAAGATAATTTTTAAAAAGTGTTAGTGATGAGGACTGCATAAGATGAGAGATGGGGAGAGAAGAAGAAAATGAGGGGCAGAGATGGAAAGGCAGAAGGAGAAAAAGAAAAGAGGAGAGGAGGAGGAGATGGGAATTATGGGCATTGAGAGAGAGATAGGGTGATAAAAAGAGACTGGAGGGACAGAAAGAGGATAGAGAGAGCAAAAGAGAAGGAAAAGAAAGGAAAGAAGAAGATTCTATGTTTCGAATGGTCCATTCTTTTTTTGCTAGGATGAAGGAAGATGATTTAAAAGATGTTAAGCGATGAGGACTGCATGAGATTAGAGCTGCATGAGATGAGAGATGGGGAGAGATGAAGGAAATGAGGGGTAGAGATGGAAAGGCAAAAGTAGAAAAAGAAAGATGAGAGAGAGAGGGAGAGAGAGAGAGAGAGAGAGAAAGAAAAAAAAGGAGTGAAAATAGAAGAGATTGTATCATGGATAGTCAAATATCTGGAGCTAGAAAAAAAGGAAAATGTGGAGTGATAAGGTGAGGTGAGAAGAAAATCTCTGTGTCCACACACAACAAATTCATTGTATAACTATCCCATAGTTATACAATGAAATTGTGTATGTGTACGCTTATTAACGATACAACGTTTAAAGAAACATTGTATAACGAAACACGGGTCTGGGCATCGTTTCGAACTAGAACTCGATAAAGAATCACAAAGTGAGACCTGACCTCCCATTTCCGCTTCCATTTCAGGACCGCAGTACTTACAAACTGCGCACCTATACAACGTTTCGCTGTAGAATTTTCCGGATTACTTTCTTGTGTGTATGGACGCCCTGGAATTTATACAATGATTTAATTTCTTTATACAATGTTTCTTGTGTGTGGACGCCCTGGAATTTATATGATGAATCTTTATACGACGTTTCTCTATAGAGTTTTGGGATAAAAATGTTTGCATGTGGACATGCTGTCAGATGGGCAGAGAGAGAAGGGTGGAAGAGAGAGAAGGAGAGGCAAGGAAAGGAGAGGAGAGAAGTAGAAAGATTAGGGAAAGAGAGGTAGAACTGTTTGCATTGTGAAAGGTCCATTAGCTGTTGCTAGGGTGGATGGAGCTGACTAAAGAATGTGAGGTGATGAGGAGTTCATTGCAAGAGAGTCGGGAGAGAGAAAATTGAAATGAGGCAGAGAAAAAGAAGGGGCATGTAAAGAAAGATCAATGGCAAGAGACAAGAGAAATGCAAAGAAAGACGGAGAAATGAGAAAAATGGAGAGAGAAAAGAGGGAGAAAACAGAAGCGAAAGAGAGAGAGAGAGAGAGAGAGAGAGAGGGAGAGACAGAGACAGAAACAAAAAAGATATATAGAGAAGAAGTGTGGATGTAGAGAGAAAGAGAGAAATAGAGAGAGAGAGAGAGAGAGAGAGAGAGCGATGGAATTCTAGACATGATTTATTTTTGTTCATTACATTAGTACATGTACTTCCCTGAAATTTGCAAATCAAGAAGGATAAAATGTATTGTTGTATACTCTGTTTCCAAGTATTGTTAAGTTGTTTTTCCTAGAAAGGAAGAAACAAAATAAGTGTCTAGATTATTAAAGTACATGCATGGATTTGCTTTGGGGCGATTCAGGAACATACTTTTGGTTTGTGTCATTTTTTTAACCAAACATTTACATGTAAGAGAGCTCTTTACAATGGATTTTCTTAAAATGTCAATTTTTCTGTCTTATTTTCTTAGCTGATTATTCTCAAGGGTGGAATAAATTTTGTAATTGAAGTCAACAGAGTTATATTGTACAAAGTTAGTTTCTGCATTTGGAATTGTTTTATAAGGTAGTTCACATGAATCTAAACCATATGAAGGAGATCATTGCAAGTCTAGATTACATAAAAATCGAATCCTTTGCATTGTTCAAATATATATTGGAAGAACACTTTCAGACCACATTTGACTTGATTACCGGTAGTAGAATATTTTTTTGTAATGAAAGAAAACAATTGGATTTTAATTTAAAAAATACTGTTACTAGAAACAAAATTGTCTTGTGATTATCTACAAGGCATAAAAGGATAACTGGCCAGAGGATAGTATGCGCATTTCTAGAAAAATGCACAAAAAAATCAATTTCTAGAAAAATGCATAAAAATAAAAAATATGACACTTATTAAACTACACTTGACGTTTCAGTCAAATTTCTTTTGTTTTTGTTGTTGTTGAAATTTGAGCAAAAATTGCGTCTGTGCCCTACATCTTGTAAAAAATTAAGCAAATTTCATAAATGACTAAATGTGAGCAATATTCTCTCATTTTCCTTCTACATGTAGGTACCCTACCTCATCGTCACAAGATCGTCATTGCAGGTAACCATGAGCTGACCTTTGACCAGCAGCTCATGACGGAGAGGAATAGTCACGTCTTCATGAGCTTTGCATCTGCCTTTGAAGGTGAGCTATTCACCTTGTTATTCACATTGACGATTGACAATGTTCTTCAGCAAGACATTAATCTACATTTGCCACTCTCCACCCAGGTGAAATAAATCGGTACCCGGTAGGAAGAAATTTCTTGAATGATTTATCGCCTTATTATGGCAGCTCAGCTACAGCCGGGGTAATAATGTGATACTATGTATTAAGCACAGTAGAGTATAATTATGTAGATAGTGTATAACGTTGGTATGAGATCTTTTACTATACATATCAGATGAAATTATCTGTTGTACTTTTTTATACAATGATTATATATACTAGTGCCCTGCCAGAATCATTCTTGTATCGGGTGTTTCTCTTCAAAATCTTTGTTTAACATGCATTTCGTTTTTTACCAGCGTTACATGGACATCACATTTTTATGTCAGTACATAAACCTTGGGTATATAATATTCATTTACCATGAAGCTAGAGTGTACTTCAAAACATACCATAATTGGCTATGCTTTTTTAAGGTAAACTAAATTTGAGCAAACGTTACTATGGTTAATAGAAGACATCTGCAGCCTGCTTTGACCGACGTATGAATCGCGACTTCGTTTCTGTCCGAACATCGTATAAAGTTAAAAACGACGTTCACAAAGGGAAATTTTTCTTTAAAGCTGTTTAGTTAATCAGCTCTAGATACAATGAATTTTACCCCTGTGTGAAAAGGCTGATATGGAATGACCCACATATTATTTTTAATAATTACCCATACATAATGAAAAGTGTAATGTTATTCATGTCTCATACAGGACTCAAGACGAATGAGTGGAAGGATATCAGATCTCTGCTAACCAATTGTACCTACTTAGAGGATTCAGAAATACAGGTGATGGGATTCAGGATCTATGGATCACCATGGTAATTTGTTTATCTCTTCTTGCTCTCTATCTCTTTCTATCTCTGTCTCTCTCTGTCTCTCTCTATTAATTGTAGGCCTATCTCTCTCTTTTTTCTCCCTCTCCTTTTCTCTTCCTATCCTCATTTCATTTTGTTTCTGTTGTTTCTATCTTTCTATTTCTAACTTTTACTCTATTTTGTATCTCTTCATTTCTCTATCTCTCTTCTTATCTCACTTTCCTTTATTGTTCTGTCCCCCCCCCCCTCTCTCTCTCTTTCCCTCTCCTCTATATCTCTCACACTTTCATCCTCCCCTTCTATCTCTTTACTGTATGTACGTGTATGTGAATTGCACAACTAGGGTTGTGTTCAAAGATTTATGTAAGGCATTGATTCAGGGGCAGTTACCCCCACTCCTCTCCAATGATGACACAATATCAAAGATCATAAACAATTTTTTTTTAAATGCTACATATTTTCTCCACACAATTATTTTGTCAGAAATCTGTGCTCAAAATTAGAAAATTAGGAAAAGGAAATGAAGGCTCGCACAAATTGGTCACATAATCATACAGTCGCAAATTTGAATGGTAAGGGTTGGGGGGGGGGGGGGGGTGAAATTGGGAGTGAATACTTTCTCTCCTTTCTTCTTTCATCCTTTCACGCACTATTCAATATTACTATCTTTCTATCATTTCTTGTGTCTTCTTATGTTTCTTTCTTACAGGCAACCGGTGTTTTGCGACTGGGGTTTTAATTTACCACGAGGACAACCCCTTCTAGATAAATGGAACAAGATCCCAGAGGGAACCGATATACTCATCACACACGGTCCACCGCTAGGTAAAGAAAACTTTTCAATATACATGTAATCTCTCTCTAGGCCTATCTTCATCAGCTCGAGATTGCCAAATATTCGGCTATTTTAACTATCCTGATCGCAAATCATCCAGTTAATTTGCGTCTTCATCAGCCCTAAGTTGCATTTACCGGGATATTTGGTCTAGATGATCATCCCAAGATATCTTGGGCTAGTTTGCAAAATATCCCGCTATTTGTCCGGTGCGTCTCCTCCAGCCTGAAGACTCGCACAATGCGCGAACGCTGAGCAAAACATCTTGAGCTAATTTCTCAAGCTGTAGTTTCAAGTTTTGAGACTCGACCTCGAGCTGATGAAGAAGCGATTTCTAACTTTGGGATTATTTCCCAAATCAGAAATAGTGGGCTATTTGGCAATCTCGAGCTGATGAAGACAGGCCTTATCTCTCTCTCTCTCTCTCAGGTATTCACACAAGAGCCTTCTTTAGTTCTTTCTCTATCCCTATCTATCTTAAAGATAAAGATCAGTTCTGGTCATGCGATTGCATTGTGAAAGAAACGTTGTGGAATCGATCAGAAAAGGTTGATCATCTAGCATATAAGTATTGGTGTGTACTGCAAGGCTCTGGAATCATCAAAATGATAAGAAATTCGGCCCAGTCTTGGTAAAGCTGTTACAAGCCCTGTACACAGAAAAATGTATATGGGAATACCCGATATCTATCCAGACCGGATAGATGTGATAACTTACCAAATATATCAATTAGTAGGCGGTTTCCCAGCAAAATTTGTATCATCACGGATTAGTAGAAACATATTCTTGCACATGATTGGTGATAAGAGCTTCCATTTCAATTTTTTGAGAGGGGGGCATTTCCAAAACTGGTCTATACCTTTAAGCCTTCTTCTTCATTATGTCACATGATCTGTTACCTCCCAAGTCCGATACCATCCCAATTCTTGGTCTCCCTCTTCCCCGTTTATCATCCAGTTTCCCTTCCAAGGTGACCCTGAGCATGTTATCCCTCTGTAAGATGTGTCTTATCCAGTGTTTCTTCTATATGTAATAAATAAGGAACTTACAAGGACTAGAGACAATACTACAAGAGATACTGTATCCATGGTCACTTTGGTAGTTCACAAAAGTAACGAAATATTGCATAAATTGTCTGATCGGAGCCAGAAGGACAACATTTCTGTGAAAGTATTTTAGTCAGCGTCCCTCTGGCTCCAAACAATAGAAATTTCAATGTACATTATGCAATGGAAAAATAGAAAAGAAAACACACAACATAACATGTATGAGGGATTTTAAACTGAACGGTTACTGTATGAAGTACCTATAATCTTTCTGTCATAAATGATAATTGTGTGGAGATTACTCTGTGGCAATGTACATTTAATGAAGTGAACCTTTACTCGCAATCTAAAATTGTACTTTATGAAGTTAACCTTTACTTGCAATCTAAAATTGTACTTTATGAAGTTAATCTTTACTTCCAATAACAAATTGTACTTTATGAAGTTAACCTTTACTTGCAATCTAAAATTGTACTTTATGAAGTTGACCTTTACTTGCAATCTAAAATGTTACTTTATGAAGTTAATCTTAACTTCCAATACCAAATTGAACTTTATGAAGTTAATCTTAAATTCCATTATCAAATTGAACTTTATGAAGTTAATCTTAAATTCCAATATCAAATTGAACTTTATGAAGTTAACCTTTACTTGCAATCTAAAATTGTACTTTATGAAGTTAACCTTTACTTCCAATATCAAATTGTACTTTATGAAGTAAATTTACTTCCAATGCCAAATTGTACTTTATGAAGTTAATCTTTACTTGCAATCTACATTTGTAAATTGTACTTCATGAAACCCTCATAAGTCTACTGAGGTAATTGTTATGTAAATTGCTCTGTCACTGAGCTTCTTAAGACTTCTTCACGTAGTAGACAGGTTTTTAGATGACGATTGCGAAAATTACCATGGCAACATATTTTTTTCTTCATCAGATAAACCTTGTACTTTCAATCTAAAACTGTGCTGTATGGCATTGGTTATACAGACCTGTCTAGGAGATTATTATGTTAATTGCTTTAATGCCAGTATGCCTTTTTTAACAAAAATCCTTGCTTTTGATCAGAAAGTGTGATTTAAGAAGCAATTTCTTGGTTATTATTAGTATGGTAATTATCATAGGAAATTGACCTTGATTGCAGTGTACTTTGTATCCGATAGTACTTTTGCTTTTAAATTGAATGTGTACTTTATGATATAATAATATACATGTATCTTGGTATAATCATGATTTTGTATGCTACTAGAAAACCAAATATACTTTCTATCAAAAAATATTTGTGATTTGTTATCTAAAAGTATGTTTCATAATTAATTTTTTGTGTGTGATTATATCTGTGTTCCCAATAAAAAATGTTAATGAAAAATTGATGTGTATTTTTTGTTTTAAAGCCACACTGTCCTACTTGTAGCTACTTGCTCCCTCTGTATAGAAAAGCCACCTGTCAGTGACCTCGCTGTGTGGTCTAATCCCTCCTGGCTGACCTAGGACAGCCGGCCTTTTAACCTGATCATGAGTTGTAGAAATAATATCTCTTCGCCAATGATTGTACTGAACAATTTCATAGTTAACTTTATTTTCTTCTTTTTCTTTCTTTTGTTCTTTTTCATCCTTGCAGGTCACGGTGATCTAGCCAGCAATGGTTGCCGGGCGGGGTGCGTGGAGCTACTATCCACCGTCCAGCGACGCGTCCGCCCGAAATACCACGTCTTTGGTCACATCCACGAGGGTTACGGAGTGACGACGGACGGCCAGACGACGTTCGTCAACGCCGCGATATGCGATGTACACTACCGTCCGTGCAATCCACCCATAGTTTTCGATCTTCCAACCCCTCGGGTACCCACGGTAGAAGCAGAGAGCTCGGTGTAATAGGGTCATTTACACCAGTGTTTATTCGGTATCCTCTGACGTAGCTTGTATTGACATCGCAGGCAGAGAGGGCAATATGATAAATGTGTTTACACTGCCTTGCTGTATTCTGATACTGAGTATAAGGAAAGTTCATGCAGAGAGTTTAGTCTAATCGATGGTTTTCGCACAGGATTAATTGTGTTATTTTTATTGAGACGCCCTGTATTAATTGTGTTATTTTTTATTGAGACAGCCTGTATTGACAATGGAAGCAGGGAGTTTAATTTATGCATTGACACCAGCATAAATCGCTTGTTTCCGACACCATGTGTACAGACAGTGGAGACTGATACTTGGGCACCTTTTCACAAAGTCGCATAACTTCAAGTTTGTCGGCAACCTATTGAAACGTCCTGTGTGGGGTCTGGTGGCCTCCGATGCTAGAGCTCCTGTGAATCATGCGCTGACTGGGCTAGTCCGTCGAATTGTCAGTGAACGGAGCAGCTGGAGGGCCCTGGGCCCCACCGGGCAGAGCTGAGGATCGAAATGGGTGATACAAATGTTGCAAAGTTGTTATTGAGGTTCTGATGGTATAACTCTATTATCAAATAAAAATTTACTTTACTGGTATTAAAGAGAACTGTTACTGGGCTAGCGTCATGAGCGTCCCTGGACAGTGTGTGTGCTCTACAAGTTTACACTATTATTATTATTATTATTATTGTTATTAAACTTCACGATTTCAATGGGATATCAGTGATTTTTTTCCGATGACGGTTTTGTGAAACGATGTCCAGGGTCTCATGGGTTCTTTCACACCTGTTGTAATGACGCTTGCGAGACATAGCATGTGAGGGAGAGAGGTCGATCTGATGGGTGTGCTTATACTGCCTTTGATAGCTCAATTCCAACGCCATGTTTACAGACAGTGCAGGATGAGAGCTGGGTCTCATTAATTAATTCACACCACTATTAATCACGCCATTCAGACACATCTTGTTTGGACATTTCAGAAAGCAGTCGATCCGATTGATGTGTTTACACCGCCATTAATCATGCTATTTCAACACACTTGCTTACGGACTGTGGACTCCGAGAGTGTGGTCTAATGGATGGTTTCACACTAGCAATCAATTGCATATTTTGACTCAGCCTGACAAGGGGGGAGAGAGAGAGGAAGTGGTCAGATTGATGCGTTAACACTGTCATTAATCACTTTATTCTCCCACTGTGTTTACCGCCAGCGAAGGCCAAGAGCTCAGTCTAATTCTTGTGTTCACAACATCAATGATTGCTCTCCTGTTGAGTAACAATGGAAGTTGCGAGCTCACTCTCATATCGATGTGCTCACACGACTTGAAGTGATGTCCTCATTC
Organism: Strongylocentrotus droebachiensis; assembly: GCA_035222895.1. Lineage (NCBI taxonomy): Eukaryota > Metazoa > Echinodermata > Echinoidea > Camarodonta > Strongylocentrotidae > Strongylocentrotus > Strongylocentrotus droebachiensis. Next base: position 132,040 of record JAVYIG010004281.1, on the reverse strand, counting down.
AACACTGCAATAACTAAAGGTAGACATGGGGAGCTTGGTTCAGTTGATACGTCTATTCTAACACCCTGTGTATTGAGAGTGGAACTGGGGAATCCCCTCATTTCATACATACCGGTACCACTTTTTACTCAAAGTTCTTTCTTCCAGTACAAAGTGTACCGACAGAGTAAGCAGAAAGCTCAGTCAGTGAATGTGTTCCAACTTGAATTGGTTGATCGCTTCTGGCTAAGCTTCTACTTAGCAATACTTGTTGACAGCTCAGTCCAATAGATCTGGGAATCGTTTCACCAAATTGTCATTAGTACTAGTTCGCAAACATCCGACTAAAACGTGTGCATTAAGTTAGCACACGTTTGAATGCATATGAAGATGAGATTGAAAACTGACTCTTGTGGATTGTTAACACCTCCAATGAATGCTCCTCCACTACGATTGAAACAATGTTTCACAGTAGGTGATATATAAACCAGCTCATTTCATTTGTGTCTTTCAGAGCTGTTGTGCTATGGGTCCTCTTTCAAAGATGACGGACAGAATTCGCTCAATCCTTGAAGAAAAAACAAAGGCTGATACTATATTGTGCAATTATAGCAGAACGCATCTCAGCATTATAAAGAAATTCTCGTCAGTCTGGTTTCGGTCTTGCATGGCGTGGCTAATAGGGATAGAAAGCAAGGCAATGGTGGTGGTGGTGGTGGTTATTTTACCTGACAGGTAAGAAAGCAATTAATGCTTGTTAGTAATCAACCAGAAGACCGACGGCTTTAGGTCCTCTCTGAGGGACCTGGTTATGAGGATTAGTGCCTTATCAAAGGGCACTAGGGCATCGACTTGGTTTCACCGTGTCACCAGATTATGAGACCACTGCTCTACCGACTGAGCTATCGCGCCACCAATGGCATCATCTGACACAAGATGGATTTCGTTGCTGCGTCCTGGAACCAGTTTTCAAATCACAGACAACTTTCCCCTTTCATATGATGTGTGGCAGCTACATGTTTAGAGACAGATCATGTTTGAAGAGCCATACAACGGTATCATCTGCCCACAAAGGTTGACAAATGGAACACACATTGGACTGGCATAAACAAATTTTGTTTATTTCTCCTACTCCAAACAATGTGGTGGTCTATGATTTATTTCTGATTTCTCCATGCGCAGGATGATTGGTTGTTTTTCCACTGAAAGGCAAAGTGAGTCAAGACAGGTTGTCTTTAAATGGTGTTTATGATGAGAAACAAAATTCTAGGAAGAAAACAAAGTAGTCTTTATAGACAGGTGAACTTTCTATGCAGGTGGTTGTTAAAGCAGGTTTGACTGTATAAATCAAGGATTATTTCAGCCTAATGAGTGGAGTATCAAAGACATTTTTCATGTTGGAGAAACTGAAACGTAGGTTAAGTTTTCAGGGTTGAACCATGTCATTCTTTTAAAGGAATAGAATACTAAAGGGCTTACGTCATATTTGCTTGTCGTCCAGGATAGTGGTTCCAAATAACAGAGCCTGCACATGAGGTTCACCCCACCATCATTAAAGCAGCAGACTGGAGCTAGTTAAATTCAGTGTTTGGCGCTGGTGTGATCACCACGCCATTGTTAAGCACAAAGTTGTTTGAAACCAGCAACCTTGACAACTTGGGTAATCTTTCAAAACCAAGAAAAGGGCGGGTGAACTCTGCTAAGAGCTTTTTGGTTTCAATCAGTGTGCTCTTAAAGGTAAAGACCAGTTCTGGTCATGTGACTGCATTGTGAAAGAAACGTGCAATCGATCAGAAAAGGTTGATCATCTAGCATATAAGTATTGGTGTGTACTGCAAGGATCTGGATTCATCAAAATGATAAGAAATTTGGCCCAGTCTTGGTAAAGTTACAAGCACTGTACACAGAAAGATGTATATGGGACTACGCGACACGTGCAAGACATGCAAGATATCTTTCCGGTCCAGATAGATAAAATAATTTACCAAATATATCAATTAGTGGGCGGTTTCCCGGCAAAATTTGTATCATCACGTATTAGTCGAAATATATTCTTTCACATGATTGGTAATAAGAGTTTCCATTTCATTTTTTGAGAGGTGGGGCGTTTCCAAAACTGGTCTTTACCTATAAAGTTTTTCAGCCTTGGAGAATCAATATACATTGTGGGCATCTTGGATGCTGTTAACCCTTCAGTTTGGTGTGCCGTGATGCATATATTGGGGTGAAAGATGAGAAATACCCAATTCTCCCTCATGTGATTTACCAACTGGTCCTTACATTTTTCAATGCTATGTCAGGCAGACCTGTATTTTGAGGAAGATGGTGTTTGACTCTTCCTATATGCCACATAGATATAATCTCTGTGCGAAACTCTACATGAAGAGTTAAATTCCAAAAGGAGCTAAATCCATTTTTGTAACTTCAGAGAAAAAAGAAATTGTTTACCAGATTTTGTACAAGTGATATTAGAAGGTGCATATTTTCATAATTGCTTCCAAAATTAAGTTAAATAATTTTGTTGAAAGACAGGTACTTATATCAATAACTCAATTTTCATCAAAAGTGGATTTAGCTCCTTTGGGAATTAAACTCTTCATATATCAAGGGATATATATAGGCGTGAAGAAAAAGGTCTAGGAACGTGAGACGTAGCTGTACTTTACAAGTTTATTACGAGGGATATATATATATATATATATATATATATACCAAAGGTTTCAAGATTATGTAACCGTTTCCAGTGCAATACAAATCTGTACCGGTGTTAAAAGGGTTGTCACGGAGCTAATGAAGACAGGTAATTGGTAATCCTGCAAAGCTGTGGTGTTCCATGAAGCAATCCTTCTGTTTGTGCCTATTGTTTTGTGCAAAACTGCATGTGAGGCAAACGATTGACAGTGCAGAGAGGCGGAGAAAGCAACCAAAGTGTTAATGAATTATTCACAGGTGTTTACGAAGCAGTGTGATGGAATGATGGTGGATATATGCTGGAGCTGGGGGGTGTTTCATAAAGCTGTTCATAAAGTAACGCATGACTTTACGAGCGACTTGAATATGAAGTGCCAAATGGGATGCCCAAAGTTTTTCCTAATGTTTCCAATAACCTCAATTAAATCATGGCAAAAAATATACTTTGCATTAAAAATGTTTGTTATAATATGAATGTTAATCTACATCTGCACAGTTCAACTTTAGTTGATGCTGTTAAAAATGATTGAGCATCCCATTTGGCTTTTCATATTTTAGTCATTCGTAAAGTCATGCGTAACTTTACGAACAGCTTTATGAAACCCCACCCAGGTCTTTTGAAACACTTCTATTTGATTGTTTTATGAATATGCAACTTATGTGACCAAATTACCAAAGACCAAAGTTTGTTTATGTAAAACCCCTTTGGTTCTTTTTTTACAAATCATTTTGTATTTCATTTTTAAAGTCTAGCTAATAATAGTTTGTCTATATCTTGCGGGACTTCCATTTGTTCTACATGCATAATCATTTGATACATTTTTTTAGTACTTTTATGATTATTGTAAATTTATTGTTATATGAATGTAAAATAAGAATTTAATATAACCTTTGATAAACACTGCCATTATTGTTTGTGGTTACATGTTTTGTGGAAAGAAAGGGAATGTGAAAAGTTTTAGATGATGTAAATGTTTGTGTGTTGGTAACTGTCAGAAAAAGATGGTAACTAATTGTTTGCTTGAAGTACAAATTATACCGGTACTCAAAGACTCACTATGGCTGGCTAAAAAGAGCACAAAAGCAAAAGGGGTCAGAATTAATTGAGTTGTTATTTTGTTGAGGAGTGACATACTGTATTCTGAAAGTTTCTGTGATAAAGTTAAATGAAGCACAACTCTTGTATCAGAAAATATAATGTGCAATTGTGTCTGTTCAGTAAATCAGTGAAGATATTTAACATTACAAAAATATTTCACTGTCACAGTTGATCAAATATGATGCAAAAATCATGGATTTGAAAATGGATGGTCATTCCAGTGGAATTCGAACAACTAATCAATATTTTGTGTCCAAAATATTGGCAAAAATGTGCAATATATGGCTTGTACCTCTCATAGATGTTATATTAATGACTGCTACATGAACAGTGTACATGTTTGTATTAAGAGGAAAACATATGATGCATGGTACTTAACATTGTCCATTCGGAACCAGGGGGGTGCTTCACAAAGATCCTTAGTTGAACTTATCTCTAAGTTGGACTTAACAATTATGGAAAGCCATTAGCATGTTTGAAATTATTTTGTAAAATTTCATGTTCTTGATGTGAAATTTATGATAAGTCTAAAATACTTGAGTTTTTTCTTTTATTCTAAGACTATGAATGGCTTTCCATAATTTTAAGTCCAACTTAGAGTTAAGTTCGACTTAGGATGTTTGTGAAACACCCCCCAGAAGGGCATTAACTCTGTATTTAAGTATACAAGATAATGCCCTTTTGGCTCCAAACAGATTATATGATATAGTGATGAATGGAAAACAGACGGAAAGTTGCACATGATTATAGATGTAATGAATAGAATGTGTCTCAAAGGAATCGTAATCGTGATTTACAAAACAGCAATTTGTTTAGAGCAGATAAGGGGAGGGGGAAATAGAGGTTAGGGGATTGGGGTAAGGGGATGTCCAACGTTATGTATGCCACTTGCAAAGTTGCATTCATCATGGGAAGAAACAAAATATGTTTGACTCTGGAGTGAATCTGAATTATATTATGGTCATTGCAGTCAATGACAGGGGATTAATTTGCATAGTAATGAATATGCATGTTATGAATATTCATTTCAAGGTTGAGTTCATGAACAGTACGACAAAAGAAACTAGGATCATGGTGATTCGATTTAAACTGAAGTGTCAAAAAGGATGTTGGTGTGAATGACATTGCAACTACTCTTAAATTGTGTCATATTTATTAATGAAGGATAGAAATGTTTCAGGAAAGTATTGGTATGTGATGCCCGAAATTATGATTTTAGATATCAATCGAGCATAAATGAGAGCTTTAAATGATGTATGTGTTATGTGCACATTTCTGGCCAATGTTGCATGAGATTTTACTGACATGGCAGTATGTGATGCACATTTCACAGGTCTGAATAGTGAGAATGAAAATGTTAAAGTTTGAAAATTTGAATGTCGGAGTAAATGGCACTAGCTTGGGTACATGCAATAGTGAAAGATATGTAGAATTTGGGTCCTGTGACACAAAGCGTAAAATTAGAAATAGACCGATTTACTAAAATATTCATATTATATTCATACTTTTTGAACAAAGGTTGTACCTGACAGCTTGCCTGATGATTGACTGACATAGCAACAAGTAATGTATGCAGCAACACAAAATGTATGACTGGATTCCAAGTATTGTAGTTCATTCATTATTAACGGGGATAACTCGTAACAAGGTCCCCAGGAAAGAAACCTCCATGAACATGAGTATGTTAGTAAATTGGTTTATTGGTCGCTATTTTGCATCTAATCAACCTTTGTGTTAAGGGGCCCTGGACCCTGTTTCATAAAACTTGATATCAATAACATGTTACAAGCTACTGTTATAAGCTACTGAAATCAAGGCATCTGATTGGCAGAGAGCAAATTTGTCATAGAAATTTAGCATTTGTTACAGATAAAAAGTTTTATGAAACGGGGCCCCAGAATTCATGCTCTTGATGATAGGAGAGATGGATCTACTCCCTTATGGGTATATGGCAATATTCTGCACAACAGAGTGAATTTATTTGAATTCTTATTTATTGTCTTGGTATTAGAAGTACTCGTCATATTGGGTAATGTGTGCTTCTTTTTATATTGCCATTTCATGGCCGTTTGTACTTGATTGTTTTGATAACTTTTAACAAGAAAATGTTACAAAGGATTATCATTTTGTTGATGTCTACTTTTTTTCTTCTTAATTTCACATAATTGTGTGATCAAGATTAAAGGGACTTGGTAACATTGTTCAGATGAGAGAAAATGGTGCTCAGGTATTGACTTCAATGCTAGATATACAATTAAAGATAATCTGAAAGTTTGAGTGAAAACAGACCAATTATTAATGATAACAATTAGGAAAAACTGATCTGATCGATTCCTTAATTCTCCCAACTATATAATTACAATTTAATTACATTTTAGGTGAATGGAAATCATCACAAAGCAATGAATTGGCTCTATATACGTTTCCAAACATTTAAGTGTTGAAAGACTTTTATAAGCTTGTCTTATGTCTTATTTTCATGGAAAAAGGGTTGGGAAAATTCAAAAATAGTTGAGAGAATATATTTTTGGATGGATGGTGTTGCACAGTGAAGCCTTCAAAGAAAACCATAAATATCTTTGTCATTGGTCTGAGAATTTGTTCAGGATTTTTTGCATGTCAGAGGGCTAGTACAGTAGGAGGAATATAATAAGTAACATTTCATTCTAAAATTACGCAGTTTTTTAATCACTTGAACCTTTAACAATGTTACCGAGGCACTTTAAGTATTGTGAGATTGATTGCAATCGGAAGTATGGTAGTGATGTAGGTGATGTATGCAATTGTGGTGGCATGGAGATTTAGATCAAAAGTTGGGTACTCCAATTATGGTAGTGATGGTGTTACATTACTTTTCTTATGTTGTTGCTGATGGAGGTGGTAGTGATGGTGGTAATGTTGATGATACTGATAGTGATAATGATGGTGATGATGAGGAGGACAATGATGATGAGGAAGATGATGGTGGTAATGAAAGAGAAGAAGTAGGAGAAGAAGAAGGAAAAAATAAAGAAAAATAAATAGAAGATGATGATGAAAAAAAAGTAGAAGACGATGGAGAAGAAGAAGTAGAAGAAACAAGAAAAAAAAGAAAAGAGATGGTGGTGTTATGACGATGTTGATATGGGCGATTGGTACTTGAAATTCACTACCCTGATGGGCCATTACATGGTTTTGAACACCCCCCCCCCCCCCTCCCCCCTTATAGTCTAGTATGTAGTGCGAGACGACTGCATGTCATAAGATCACGAGATGGCGCTATGCACAATTGGCATCAAAGAGATTCAATCATACACAGTATGTCCTCCGTTGGCATACAGACCGGCATACAGATCCTAACTTGCCGCGGACCCGATATGGCAAGGCACTAGTGTTAGATCCAACAAAAAAAATCATTTGGTTGTCTTCGATTGCTTTTCTGGAGTAGGGGCGGGCGGGCGGGCGGATTTTTTAAATATTTTTTTTTAAATTTCATTTTTGGGGGTCTTTTTTTGATATTTTTTTCCCCCAATTTTTATATTTTTTAAAACAAATATTTGTCCATAAAAAAATTGAATAAAATACTTGAATATGGTAAAAGACTAGTTTAATGTACAATGAATATCAAGATCAACACAGAATGTATTTTTGGCTTTGAAATACAGCACCTTTTAAATCCCCTCTGTACTACCCTCTATATAGCAAACAATGCCTAATCGGTGACCATTAGTCCCCCATGATCCTCTTTATCCTATGTTAACTGAGAGCTGATTTGACGCCGCCGCCCGCCAAATAGAGGGAAGTCAGTATAATCATTGGAAGAGGGAATGAGTTCGATTTCGTCTACGGTGTGATGGCAAGCCTCTGCTTATGTAGTCTACCGTGAGTTAACTAGGTGAGTTTCATTTCTAATTCTAGTTTGTTAGTGTTAGTAAGTAGGCCTAGTCAACGAGAGCAAGCGCTCACACCCCCGCTTTGTCGCATTGAACTAGTCCGATCAGTGTACTTTCACGCACGAGTGCACTTGAGCGCTCTCTCTTCGTGAAAGCGGTTGTTTAGTGCGTATTCTTTTATGCGCGTTTAGGGCTAAAAGTTTTCCATATAGATAACCAGCTGTCCAGTGACCTTGCAGGGTGGTCTAATCCCTCCTGTAAACTAGTACAGATGGGCTTTAAAATGAGTAAAAGAATGCTCAGAACCTGATTTGAATGAAAGGCATTTTGACATAGAAAAAAAAAATGGCAAGTTTAATAAATAACAGAATTGTGAGCTGAAAAGACCAAACTGGCAACGGGACGGATTTTGATCCTTGCAAAAATGCATAAAAATGATGTTTGGCGTTTAAGATTGCTTTTTTAATGTAAGCTAGATTGTGCCGAAGTCTCGGGTAGAAAGATGTAAAGAATTGGTAATGACTACTCCAAAAAAATGTCGTATTTCAACGTTTGAAGATAATTTGAGAAGTGAAGTTGGAAAGGAGACGGATCGAGGAAAGAAGATGGCGAATCTTGGTAGGCCGTCCTCCTAGTCCATGTAGTTTCGATTGGTTAACGTATGACAAAGAGCGCGTTTATCTAGGCTTGCCACTAGATATGTACATATCGTACCCCACTATCGAACCCCACTATCATACCCCACTATACGATCGTGATTTGCGGGATGTCGCGTTTATCTACTCTTCACGATTCAAAATAAAGGCCTTGTGTCTGCCCAGCTGTTTTGACCCGGGAAGCAGACAGTTTCTCGGAGGTCAAATTCACACACATGCTTGTACACAACACCTGTGTGGTCCTATTTGTATGTGACGTTCAAAACAGCTTTGCGTTTATCGACCTCTCAGAAACGTGATTCTGGCTGTATGTCACATACAAAACGCACCTTTTTGCGTCTTTTGATATGCCCATATCTAAAGACGTTTGAAAAAGGCTTTGCGTTTATCTACTTCTAAATTTGCCTGAAAGACGTTTGAGAAACCTGATTCTAGCCAAAAATTTCCTAGATAAACGCAACCTAAGTAATATACAAAAGTTGCTGATTGGTTAATAGTTTTGTCTCGATACTGCGCTTGCGCCACTCTCGCGTTGGTAGCGATAGCGGAGGAACCTGTTCTTTCTCAAACTTCTGCGGCGCGGTCAAGGAAATGCGTCTCCAAAAAAATGGCAATTGCAGTTCGGTGATGTAAATATAAAACAATGACAGCGTTGAAAGAGGCGGTAATGGAAAAATAAAAAGAAAGTGTCAAAAACAAAGAAGCACTGCCGCTGAGACGCTACAAACCGTTTTAATGCTACGTTTCAGTCTAACTTGTTTCTTATTCGCCTTTTAAAGATCTCTCTCTCTCTCTCTCTTTATATCCCCTTCTCTCTCTCTCTCTCTCTCTCTCCCTCTTTTCTCTCTTCTCTCTCTTCTCTCTCTCTTTCCCTCTCCCCACCCCTCTCAAAGGCTCAGGTAAAAAACCGGTAATGGTGCAAAATCCATTCAATATTGTTTAAATATTGCCTTCAGAGGTATAGATGGTGATATTTCAACCTAAATTCGCAAAAAGGCAGAAATACATGCCCAAATGTTCAACGGTGAAGTGCATTCGCGATAGGCCTATATCTATCCACTCGATCGGTCGGATCGATATGATAATTTACCAAATATATTTTAATTAGTTTCCCGGCAAAATTTGTTTCATCCCGTAATTTGTCACTCAAAACATATTCTTTCATTGGTGATTGCCATGGTAAGAGAGCTTCTATTTCATCTTTTGAGGGGGCGTTCTAAAACTGGTCTATATACTTATGATGGGGAAATCCAACCGGCCTTGTAAATGATTTGTATGAAAGCAGAAAAATAACAGAAACAGAATGGCAATTAAGTTTGAATTGAATCAGAACAATACTAGGAAGTTATAAATGTTTGAAATATATGAGATCACAAATGCGAATCTCAAATTGGACAGTTCGGTCAGTGCCAGTGGATTGTGACATAAAGGACCTGGATAACATCCCCCCCCCCCCCCACTCAGTGTTATTTAGGGTATGAGAAAAAAAATCACGTTATATTTTTACCTTTTTGGGGGGTTGGACCCCCCCCCCTGGCGCTCAAGGGGAGGGGGGGGGGGTGCAAATTTTTAAATTTCCGAGGACCCCCCCCAAAAAAATGTGCTCACTACCCCCCCCCCCCCCCCCCACACACTGAGCGAATTTTCGACCGGCGCGATTTTCAAATTTTCGGGAGCGAAAAAGTAAACAAAAGTTGGGCCCCCTCCCCTAAGAAATCCTGGATCCGCGCCTGAAGTCCGGTGTGTAAAGTCAATTTTGTGTATGTACGAGCCGGACCGTTTGGTGCGTGAAAAGTACCTCTTTACCGGACATTTTGGTAACATGCATGCGGTCATTCCGACCCCGGAGTGGGGGGGGGGGGGGGGGGGGGGGGCGGGGATAGCATGGCGCACTGCTCCCAATTGCCAACATTAATATCTGTTTTTCTCGTAAGTTCATGATCCCTCTGGGCGCTATAATATATAAATATAATATAAAAAATAAACTGAAGTGCCCATAGTGATTACAACTTTAAAAAGAAAAACATTTAACTCGTCCATATTTTGTACAAAATGATATTGACACTAATATAATCGTACATTTCGCGGCCCATAGTCATAGAATGACAACAAACTGATGACGCGACGACGGGTTCGGAGGATATCGAGGTCATGAGGTGGAAGTTGTCGCTCGACTCATTAATAAATAATTTATCTTAGCAATTAACACAGCCTAGAGTTGAGCGACATGACAGCCAGCGTCCAAAATTTTGTCAATGAGCATTGTACTTCTACTGTAGCCGCTGGTACTAGACTCGACTACGGGTGAACTGGTTTATCTCACACATTGTAGGTTAATGAAGCTGCAATATTACTACGGTACCGTACCCGGTACGGTACTGCATGGACAGGACCAATTGGTATGAACGTCAAGACTTTCGTGGCATCGCAAACTAACAACTGAGGGTGTAGAGTTCAAAAATCAAATGAAAAGATGCTCATAAAAATACAGTGCAGACATCATCTAATTTTTAGATGAAGTCTAGGTCTATAGATCTAGAGCTACATCGACGCTCTAGCCCGCCTGTGTACAGCCTCAGATCAGACAGAGTCAGAGCTGCGCTGAGTGGTCATGGTGGTCATTCTGCATGTACATGTAGCTAAAACTTTGGAAACACCATTGTAAGACGTGCAACTGTCCTCCTATCTTGAAGTGAAGGCCACTTCAGCTCCTGCAGCATCTGGCTGACGCTAGCCGTACGCTGATAGTTTCCTTTTACAAAGTGAGCTGCTTTCCTTTGGACCGATTTTAAGGGCTGAAATGTGCTTCTGGAAGTAGGGATCCCATGCTGCACATGAATACTCCAAGATTGGCCGTACCAGGGAAGTATAAGCCTGCTGTTTGATCTTCTCAGGACATTTGTAAAGATTCTGTTGAAGGAAATTGAGTGATTTTCCGGGCTTTGCTTGTGACATTGTTGATGTACATGTAGATCTAGATAATCTAGATCTAGATATCTAGATTACTTCTACACCAAAGTCCATCTTGGAAGAAAATTCCACGCCAAGGTATGGGTGATTGTCAACTTGTTGCAGATCAGTCCCCCTCATGCTGTATGTTGTCTCAATACCACGGCCTTTCTTGGTGATGCGAAGTAGGGAGCACTTTGCAGGGTTCATCTACTATCCTGGCTATGTATTAAAAACTGTAGGCTAGATGTTGATCTTGACCTATATCTATTGGAGTATTCAATTCTCACCGCTGACACTGTACTAAAGTCAACTGGATTCACTCAGAATCGGTACTTGATGACACCTAGGCTAAATAGCAGTGAAAAATACAAGCTTTTCAACTTACCGATGTCAGAAAGAATACTTTGAATTCAAATCGTGAGTCTATCTGTCAAACTTGCCGATCATGATCAGCCACTTTGTATTCATTGTGTCCATTAGACTATAGTGTGCAATGTGTGTATTGTGTGCAATTGCTGCCTCTCGGCACGTATACAGCGCTAGAGGTCAATACGGGCATGAGCATTGACTATGCTTTACTGGAGTGGTTTATCTCCTAGAAAAGATTTGGAAATCTCATTTGTAACATTTCGAAGTGGAGCGTAATAATGAGAGAAGTAGACGATTACATTTTTTTGCAAAGATTAGTCTTTTTTTGTTAGGTCTTAGGATGTCTCATATTATTCTTAAACCGGTGTTTCAATTAGGCCTAGATCTAGATTTTTTTCTAGGCCTACGTGATTTTAATTTTTTATGGAAAAATTACGAGGGCATAAAACAGCTTCATGAGGCAGCATTGAGGGGTAACCAGGCAGACCAAGATGAAAACACATCCTTACATATGCATATGGATGTAGAGAAGGTGACTTTGGATGAACAAACGCCCTTACATCTTGCTGCTTCACTTGGACGTCTTGAACCTGAAGCAACCAAATGTGTACTTGGCCATGAAGCTAGTAATATGGACAAAGAAGACAAGGACAGTTACTCTGCATTAGACATCGCTGTAAGGAATGGTGATCTTGAAGAAGTATGGCATTTTGTTGGTCAAGGGGCAGAGGTAAATAAAGTGTACAACAAGGGTAGGACTGCATTATTCAATGCTGCTTTTAATGGTCATCTTGATGTCACCAAATATCTCATCAGCCAAGGAGCTGAGGTGAATACGGGAGATAATGACGGTAGGACTGCATTACACATGACTGCTTGCAATGGTCATCTTGAAGTCACGAAACATCTCATCAGTCAAGGAGCTGAGGTGAATCAGGGAGATAATGACGGTAGGACTGCATTACACATGACTGCTTTCAATGGTCATCTTGAAGTCACGAAACATCTCATAAGGCAAGGAGCTGAGGTGAATCAGGGAGATAATGACGGTAGGACTGCATTACACATTGCTGGCCAGAATGGTCATCGTGATGTCACGAAACATCTCATCAGTCAAGGAGCTGAGGTCAATAAGGGTAACAATTATGACGGTAGGACTGCATTACACATTGCTGCCCAGAATGGTGATCTTAACGTCACCAAGCATCTCATCAGTCAAGGAGCTGAGGTGAATATGGGTAATGATGATGGTTTGACTGCATTACACATCGCTGCTTTCAATGGTCATCTTGATGTCACAAAACATCTCATCAGTCAAGGAACCGAGGTGAATAAAACAGGTAATGAGGGAGTGACTGCATTACACAGTGCTGCTTCCAATGGTCACCTTGAAATCATCAAATATTTCATTAGTGAAGGAGCCAAGGTGAATAAGGGTAATGATAGGGGTTTGACTGCATTACACCTTGCTGCTTTCAATGGTCACCTTGAAGTTATCAAATATCTCATGATTCAAGGAGCTGAGGTCAATAAGGGTATTAATAATGGTGGTTGGACTGCATTACACTTTGCTGCCCAGAATGGTCATCTTAATGTTACCAAACATCTCATCAGTCAAGGAGCTGAGGTGAATAAGGGTAATGATAGGGGTTTGGCTGCATTACACAGTGCTGCTTACCATGGTCATCTTGATGTCTCGAAACATCTCATCAGTCAAGGAGCTGAGATGAATAAAACAGGTTATGAGGGTCTGACTGCATTACACAGTGCTGCTTCCAATGGTCACCTTGAAATCATCAAATATCTCATTAGTGAAGGAGCCGAGATGAATCAGGGAGATAGTGGCGGCAGGACTGCATTATGCTTTGCTGCTTTTAATCGTCATATTGATGTCACCAAATATCTCATCAGTCAAGGAGCCAAGGTGAATCAGGGTAATGATAGGGGTTTGACTGCATTACACATTGCTGCCCAGAATGGTCATCTTGATGTCACGAAACATCTCATCAGTCAAGGAGCTGAGGTGAATCAGGGAGATAATAACGGCAGAACTGCATTATGCTTTGCTGCTTTTAATGGTCACCTTGATGTCACCAAATATCTCAACAGTCAAGGAGTTGAGGTTAAAGGAGAAAGCGAATGGACTGCATTACACAGTGCTGTTTACAATGGTCGTCTTGAAGTCACCAAATATCTCATAAGTCAAGGAGCCAAGGTGAATCAGGGTAATGATAGGGGTTTGACTGCATTACACATTGCTGCTCAGAATGGTCATCTTGATGTCACCAAATATCTCATCAGCCAAGGGGCTGAGGTGAATAAGGGAGATAATGATGTCAAGACTGCACTATGCTTTGCTGCTTACAATGGTCAACTTGAAGTCACTAAATATCTCATAAGTCAAGGAGCCAAGGTGAATAAGGGTAATGATAGGGGTTTGACTGCATTACACCTTGCTGCTTTCAATGGTCACCTTGAAGTTATTAAATATCTCATAATTCAAGGAGCTGAGGTCAATAAGGGTATAAATAATGATGATTGGACTGCATTACACTTTGCTGCCCAGAATGGTCATCTTAATGTTACCAAACATCTCATCAGTCAAGGAGCTGAGGTGAATAAGGGTAATGATAGGGGTTTGGCTGCATTACACAGTGCTGCTTACCATGGTCATCTTGATGTCGCGAAACATCTCATCAGTCAAGGAGCTGAGATGAATAAAACAGGTTATGAGGGTCTGACTGCATTACACAGTGCTGCTTCCAATGGTCACCTTGAAATCATCAAATATCTCATCAGTCAAGGAGCTGAGGTGAATACCAGTATGGGAAAAAATGACAATAGGACTGCATTACACATTGCTGCCCTGTATGGCCATCTTGATGTCACCAAATATCTCATCAGTCAAGGAGCTAAAGTGAACCAGGGAGATAATGACGGTAGGACTGCACTAGGCTTTGCTACTTTTAATGGTCACCTTGATGTCATTAAATATCTCATCAGTCAAGGAGCTGAGGTCAATAAGGGTAATGACAGTTGGACTGCATTACACATTGCTGCCCAGAATGGTCATCTTGATGTCACCAAATATCTCATCAGCCAGGGGGCTGAGGTGAATAAGAGTAAAAATGATGGTACTACTGCCTTAATCGATGCTGCTTACAATGGTCATATTGATGTCACCAAATATCTCATCAGTCAAGGAGCCGAGGTGAATAAGGGAAATAATGACAATATGACTGCATTACATAGTGCTGCTCAGGGGGGTCATCTTGAAGTCATCAAATATCTCATCAGTCAAGGAGCCAAGGTGAATCAGGGAGATAATGACGGTAAGACTGCACTATGCTTTGCTGCTCTTAATAGTCACCTTGATGTCATCAAATATCTCATCAGCAAAGGAGCTGAGATAAGTAAGGGAGGAAACGAGGATTGGTCTGCATTAGGTGGTGCTGCTAGTAAGGGTCATCTGGATGTCACCAAATATCTGATCAGTCAAGGAGCAGAGGTGAAGAACGTAGATAGTAACGGTAGCACTGCCTTAATCTATGCTGCTTGCAATGGTTGTCTTGATGTCACCAAATATCTTGTCAGTCATGGAGCTGAGGTGAATAATGGTGATAATATGGGTCGGACCGCATTGCATGGAGCAACTGAGAAAGGTCATATTGATGTCACCAACTATCTCATCCATGAAGGAGCTGAGGTGAATAAGGGAGATAATGACGGCTTGACTGCATTACACATTGCTGCTCAGAAGGGTCATTTTGATGTTACTGAATATCTCATCAGTCAATTAGCTGAGGTAAATAAGAGTGATAATAGGGGTTGGACTGCATTACATAGTGCAACTGAGAGAGGTCATCTTGATGTCACCAAATATCTCGTCATTCATGGAGCTGAGGTGAATAATGGTGATAATATGGGTTGGACCGCATTGCATTGTGCAACTGAGAAAGGTCATCTTGATGTTACCAACTATCTTATCAGTCATGGAGCTGAGGTGAATAAGGGAAATAATGACTGTTGGACTGCATTACATAGTGCTGTTGGTGAGGGTCATCTTGATGTTGTTAAAGTCCTTCTGGAAGGAGGAGCTAGCTCTGACACTGGAGACATTGACGGGCACACACCTCTACAGTTAGCTTCATTCCACGGGTACCGAAGCATCGTTGATCTATTCATCAACCATTCAAATTGCAAGGTAAACATATTAAAAACACACTTCATGTTGAATTTATCTACCTTAATGTATGTTATATATGACTGTAGAACAACAAGTACTAAAATTCAATGAAGTGAATATTAGTCGAAGGTTTCCTATCATAATTATGTTCAGACTTGATCAGTTCGATTTTGTAACGCAAATAATCATTACCGGGAAATAATTAAAACACCAGTTAGACTTCAATGCTGTACTTCACGGACAAATTATAATGGTCGCTTTAAACGTATTTGAATCATTGCAAGTAATTGATCATCTGGAAGTACATTTGTTCTCTGAAGTTGGACTTTACTAGCATTAAAGAAAGAAAAATGAATTTTCAAGTTTTTCTGCCTCGTATTTTCTTATGTCCAGCTCAAACAGAATGATTTAACAGGTATCCATCTTGCCATCCAAGACGGTCATACCTCCACTATTGAGAAGTTAGTTTCTGAGGGAGCTGATCTCAATGTCCAGTCAAGTGACGGCCAGACGTGTCTCCATAGAGCCATTAAACTATGCTACAAGAGCGGCAGAATTATGCATGACACGGATACACTAACAGAGGTGAGTTGTATACCAGGAACACAAACGAGACTGACGCCAGACTGACGAGAGTCTGAACAACAAATTACGATACGGCCAAATATTGGTATGTTTTTTTAGTCAACATGCAGTCGTTACGGCGGTGTCACTGACATATAATGCTCCTCTAGGTCATCAGGGAATCCTAAAATATGATACCTGTGATTGACACAAGAAAATATGTGTGTTGGTGTCTGGGCGCGTGTTCGTGCGTGTGGGGGAAGTTTACAACGTAAATAGGGATTTCCACTACTGCGAATTGATGGACGATACTGTTCTAATACAAAAGTATATCTTTGATTATTGTTCCAGATCTCTGATGAGTATTACAAGGGCGAACTATCTCCCGAGAAGGCCTTGGTGTTTTATCTCCTGGAGAATGGAGCCAAGTTAGATGTGAGGGACAAGATAGGCAATCTACCAATCCAGTATGCCAAGGACGAAGTGGTCAAGCAGATGATTTTGTCGAGGTGATACTTTTAAATATATTTTTTGTAAACCAAATTTGTTTCTTTTTAATGTATGCATTTTGTGAGAATTGTATGTTAACGCATAGCAAGGTCAAGAAATGTGTATTTTTTTCTTTTCCTAGATTATGCTAAGATAAGAGTATCTTTCTTTAAATAATGGGCCTCGATAAGTGTTGGACAATAAACAGTTGTTCGATTCATGACGATACCATTTAATGTAAGTAATTTTTCATGCGTTGAAACAAATACACCTTTTCACAGCACAAATTGTATATAAATGACTTATCGACTTATTACATTTGCACTAATTAATTTCAGATTACCTTCTTTGGAGGAGATCCAGTCTTACCGAGGTAAGAACGTCCTACAAACACAAACAACTTTTCTCTTATCCAGAACGTCACAAATTAAAGTCTAGCGATGACCATTTTTTTAGTTTTCCATTCCAAAGAAGAGAGAATTTGATAATTCATTGTCTGGGTCTTAAACTTAATCGCACCCACAAACTTCACTCAGGTACTCCTAAAAAACTGCATATATATTCATATATGGGTCCTGTCACCACGAAATGAGTCCAGTGTCGCAAAAATTTTATTCCTGTTTTTAAGTATTATATGAATCTACATTAAGTAAGCTTTAAATTAAGGGGTCACACATTAAAATTGATAAATTATATCCAGAAATATGAACAAAAACCTAATTGGACTTTATAACAATGGGATTACCCAGTTTTGAGATAATTAGGTGTAAAGTTAATGATGCGTAACATATTATAGTCTGGTCAACAACAACATAGCAACAACACACTTCCCATCATTCGATTTCAATGAAACTTTCAACAAACAAAGAAATAATAAGTAGATTTTTGGAAAAATCTTAAATGTGGTAGGTGGGTCAAATTTCAGTACATACACACTATACATCGCTATTACTACGATTGAGCTAATGCGACACTGGACTCATTTCGTGGTGACTGGCCCCATATGAATAAACCAAGAGTCATGTTTCTATCAACCACCCAAATACAAGTCATAAACGTTGGATGAGCCCCCAATTTAAAAAAGCACATGTAAATAAAGATGCAATATTGATAATATTATATTATAGATTTACCATATACCCTAATTCAACTATTAAAAACCAGGAAGGAACGTCAGTGTTTGGGTGATTAACTCAACTTGTCAGTTGTAATAAAGTGAATCCTTTTTTTGAACAGAAATGAGATGAAAACTAAATTTATATATTGGTATATCATTCCAACGACTATCCCAATCTGAATTTACAGTTACTTTGTCGATTATATCTGTTCCTATTATTGTGTCATTTTCCTTTGTTAAAAATAAATAACAGCTGAACCATCAACACCTGCCATCGTCTCCGTTAAAGTCGTAAGGAATACCAGTCAGGAAATTGAACTAGAAGACCATGGCGTATCAATGTTGATTCCTCCGGAGGCTATTCATCAGAGTGACCCGTGCAAGATCACTTTAACCCTCTTACAAGGCCCTCCCAGTGTTGACATCCAAGATGATGAATCAGTGATCTGCTACGGGATCAGATGTGATCCTCCCAACATGATCTTCCACCAACCTGTTAAGGTCAGGATCCCACACTATTCCTTGGTCATGAACCCTGATCAAGTGAAACCAAACATTGTTTCCCGTGTATTGTATCCAGGCGCAGGTGAGTCTATTGGTCAGATTAAGAAAATTACGTATATTTAGTACTGAGATAAATGCAAATTGATGCAACGAGATCCATTTTTAGCATTTGTAAGACGTGGTAGAGCAAGCGCCATGAGCACCCATCTGGCGCTATAGAAAAAGCCATCATCATCATCATGTTATATATTCTTTTTTCTCTTCGCTAGTAGTACAGGCCACCATCGGGTGTGTTCTCGAAGACAATCAGTCTTGACTCTTGAATCTTAACTTCTGATTGTGATCTCGGAGTTTAGAGTTGAAGCTCTAAGTATCGTCCTCATCGTTGTGAGGAACAATTTGCAACTAACATGTATCTTTGGAAACTTTCAGTAAAGAGGAAGTGGTGAAGGGGGAGTTGGTGCTGTTTAAAATGGCTCCTTAAATTCAAAATTATTCAAAATAATTATTCTTGACAAGAACACCCACAATGTATATTATTTTGATGTCAGTATACATCTAAGGTTTCACTGTTAAAAGGACAAATCGACCTTTGGCGTTGTCAACAACAAACGCATTTTTTGTTTCTTATCCACTTACACCAGATGTAACGATAACATCAAGAAAAAGATCTTCCAGCTCATCAAAGGAACCACCATACTGCAAAGTGTACAAGAGACATCTTGAGTTGTACATTGGAAAATGTGCTGAGTGGTGGGTTTTTATTCCTCTCGAACAACAAGTGATCCAACACCAACTTATATGCACTCCATACATCCCAGACAAGATAGAGAGAGGACAAGCGTTTGAAGTTCACCTGCAGATGCATGCGGATCTCCCTGGGATGGAAACGGTCAGTAAAAAGCACCTGATTATTGGCAATCAATTGTTGGAATGTATTACTAACAAGTACTTCGTAACGTTTGACCAGTTCCTACTGGCTTCTTCAGGCAGTATGATTTCTGTTTTAGATGAAACCCATCTTATTGTTACGCGTTGAATCAAAGTCTTCGTAAAACTGTTAAGGAATTATAGTTAATATTTGCTCATTTTGAATAATTGATTAAAAACCGCAATGCTATTATATCTTGTCCCGTATTAAGCACACAAAAGCTCTTCGTTGGAATCCCTGTGGTGTAATAATAATAATAATAATAACAATATTTATAAAGTGCATGGTAAAGTGTATGGTTCTTTACGTTTGTCTCCAATGAATTATACAATTGTCTGTGTCTTTTAACATCTACACAGAGCCATCCTTATAGAAATACATTTATCTTTATGGTTACAGAGGGTCAAATAAGTTTTGTATAACTTCCAATATATGACTTTAGGTAAGATTTTAGGGAATTCACAACCAACTTTCCTTGTACCGGTAGTCATTTTCGCTTTAACTTTGAGAGAGTGAATGACAAACAAAGAAACAAATTATGAAAGACAGTTTTACTCGACCACAGCCCGCATTTATTTGCATGATATCAACCAATTTGTGTTCACGCAATAGATCATTTCCATAATGTAATCAAATTTAATACACAAATATCTGTTAATTGCCTCGTTGCAAATCATTTTACGAATAATTGTAATTTCACTAGTAAGAATGTTGATTGCATACCGGTACATTAATTGTTGTTATGTAGGATAAACACATTATTTCTAGTCCAACCTAACTACACGTAATGTATGCAATTAACGTTCTGACTATTGAAATGCAATTATTCATAATAGGTGAATGGAATACGTTGTAACGAAAGACTTAAAGGTATTAGGTAACAAATTTGCCTCTGATTCTTTAAAAAATCCTGGATTTAGCTCATGCTGCCATCATCATTATAAACCTTTAGGTCAGAAATGAATCCCATGACTTTTACAAGCTTATCGCATGTTTGATTATCAAGATATTAATGATTGGAATTAGAAATTTCAAAAACCGTTATAACACTAGTACTGTAACAGTCTAATGAAAAAATGAGTATGGTAACACTGGTCACTCAAAGACTTTTTTACTTTTTTGAAGCTCTTCATGATCATTTTTGAAGCAACATTTTTTAGGGGTTCAATATTACACAATATCACAAACACTGATAACATGTAGGGGCCATGCATCTCAGATTTGTAAAACTGGAAACATAGTTAAACAATGCCTTTCACAAAGATTTGTGCTTTAAATTTGATTACTATACGAAAATGGTCCATAGGTAAAAAAAAATATTTAAAAAAAATCCCCAAACGCTGGGATTGTTAGAATATGAATTATTAATCTTTCAAATGTTTCTAGGAGTATGGACGTTTAAAAAACCGTGATTTTTCACTGCCCAGTAATATTTAGAACCACTTCATTTTAAGAGTAATAAACTATTTAATAGTTTTCTGTTGAGGTTCAAAACAATTTCTCCACCGAAAGGAACTAGCGTTTTCTCATTAATGTGTATTGACGATACTTAGTCTCTTCCTATGATATAGGATATACGAAAGGAGAAGAAGCAGCAGTCGTACCACAAGAGCCATCGCTCCGTTCCCTTCAGTGCTGAATCTAAGTCTGGTGACATCACAGTGACGTGTCATCGAGAGGGCAAACAAGTTGACAGCAAGGTAATCAAAACTCAAAAGGATTTTTATGACGTGTCAATGTTTTCTATAATAATCTGTAGCAAATATATAACGTTTGTGTTTTCATAGCAAAGGCTATATTTGATGATCAAGCTATTTTTTCTTCTTAAAATTTACCCCGTTTAATTAAACATGTCAGAGATAAAAATGTTGAAGGTAAACATGTCAGAGGTAAACAAAAGGGGTCTGTCTCTCCTTTTGCCCTCTATTTTTACCTTTGGCATTCTTACCACGGAAATGTTTACCTCTGACATTTTTACCTCTATCATCTTCTGGTATTCTCACGTTTTACCGTGACATATTTCCCTCTAGCATTTTGTATGTGACATTTTTACCGGGCAATGTTACTTAAACATTCTCTTTCTATGTTTGATGAAGTTATCCGACACGAACATCATCCTATTGAGGCATAATGTTTGATGGAGATGCAGTTCACATCACGGAGGAAGAGAGGGGCATTTTATGAACTAAGTGTTTACCATACACACAGAGAAAAAGAGGTTAAAATGTACTCCCTCCCTATAGGGAGTAAGTACTCCCTCCCTATAGGGAGTAAGTACTTGTCGCATAAGTGACACCAATCAGGGAGTAAATTTACTCCCCAATGTAGGGAGAAGGTGTAAATTTGCACCCCAAGGTTATGATTTTACTCTCTTTAAGGAGTGAAATTTGCACCCAATGGTGCTTAACTAACACCTTTTGGTTCCATTTTCATGAAAAATGGGTTCAAATTTACACCCGTGGGGTTGAATTTTATACCCTTTATAATCGATTCCACACCCTGTGGGGAGTAAATCTACACCCTTCTTATGCACAGCATCAACCAATTGATCATCCTTCGAGCAATCAATCATCCATGCTTCGTAATTACAGTCACTGATTCTCACCCTTTTGTCTACGATTCACTGCTCTAAAGAAATCAGACCAGAATGTCAAGTTATATGTCGAAAGGCTTTAATGCTTACCTAAACAACAGTTAGGGTGAACTCAACACAAGTGCAGACTGTAAGAACTAACTTATGGCTGGAAGTATCGGTTCAAATGTAATGGAATTACCTAAACACACAATCCTGCCTTACAGAATACCTTCCCTTTACTTACACGTATAAGAAGACAATTATGTACTAGTTAGTAAAACAACACTTCTGCTAATTTCATTAAATTGTCAAATATAGCCTTCGGTACAACCCCTTATTTTTAATTGGATAACTTGCACACAAATAATATGCCCAAATGAAACATGATAATTCCCCTAACATGACTAAAATATGTAAATTACGCTAATTTTCCTTCATTTGGCAGTACCTATATCGACACGGTGCGCCATTGCTGTAGCGCATGCGCATATGCACTGACCGATCAGAGCTCGTCTGACTAAAATAGGGTATAAAATTACATCCCTCAAATATACACCCCTGCGTATTTCTGTGTTTTACTCCCTAAAAGGTGTGATAGGGGGCGCCCTATTTTTCCAATTTCGTTTTACTCCCCAAGAACACCTTTTTTTTCTGTGTGTGTACGCACTCCTCTAATTGGTACATTTGGTACTCTTGGGGAATGTATCCGTGGTAAACGCAATCGCATCTTTAAAAAAAAATCAGTATATTTTAATACCCCCGTATAACACTTATTGAACTATCTAATTGTAAAATTATGACAATGACATAGTTGAACATTATTTCTAGGGGAAATAAATTAGGGTATTAAAATCGCCCTTGACCTGATTTATCAAAAAGAGTTGTGATCTTGATGGTAACAGGAAATGCTATGAATAAATTTACATATCTCGACTTTGTCGTATTTTTCCTTGTAATGACATCGTTTTAAATTTAGTATTGTTATTTTTGTCTTTACTTCAATATCACAGGTTCTGTATTTGAAGGATGTTTGTGGCAAGATGAGACACAACATATTGTTGTCCGTGACTCCTACTGATGATAATGCAAAATTCACAGGGATAACCATTACGATTACACATGCTGGAAGCCTAGAGGCGTCTCGATCAATTGCTTTTATCATAAGACACACGGGTATAGTCAATCTCTCTTCATCAAATTATCAGTTAGTTCGTGGTTAGTAACTCAAGAGTATGATCAAAGAAAGAACGTGAAATATTTGGATAAATCTCACAAGAAAAGATTCTAGCGCTTAGAGATAATTGCATCCGAATGCAATGTTTTTCAATAAACAATGAATGCCTAAGATTATCCGAAAAATTTAGCCAAAATACAGCTCGGAATGGGGTTTTTCATTTTTCATTTGGCATTTACGGTCATGAAATACAAAATGGGGGCATATGTTCATTCTCTTTTTTGTATATGTTCAATTTCACATGACTCATTATACATATACTTCTTCTGTAAGTTTAATCATTAGACACAGGGTTCAGCAAACTGTTCGAAAACTAGAGACCATAAGCAGAGGAAGTTTTCTAATATTGGTAATGATAATATTTAAAAAAGCTCAAGTCATTCTTGTATTTTCTCTTTAATTTTCCCTTTCTTCAACAAATTGTAGATGGACAGGAATACCTTTCTCCTTCTGAGCCCCTTTCATTTGTTCGGTAAGTTTAATAATCATACATTATAGATGATAATGCTGTTTCGTTTGGACAAAACTACATGTATATCAGCTTTATTGGAATGGAAGTTTATACTCTTTAAGAATAATCATTGTGGAATAATTCCAAACAATACTTCTGTTTTTGTTTTTCATTTTAGGATAATAATAATTATAAATTCTAGTACTTTTCGCATCTCATTATTTCTCCGTTCCAGCGCTCTGTTTCGTCAAAGATATTGATAGGGCCGATGGGGCAGTAACAATTTAAGTAGCATTTATAGATTGAAATGAATGTAATATTTGGTCCTGAGTTGAATTTAGGCATTTGTGTAGAAAATAGATAACAAGGCTGTTTTATTTGAACAAAGCTAGATGTATATCCTTTGTCGCCAATGCCAAGAAAACAAATGTCGCAAACAGTGTATACCCTAATAAAACCCTGTTGATAGCAAAAATATTCATCGGCTAACCTCCGACCCTTTCACACATTAAACCAATACCTCTGTGTTTCTTCTTCATTTCAAGAATTGACCAAAATAATAATTGTGAATTCGAATAGATCACGTGAAAGAAGACCAATTTTGTTTCCCCACCTCATTATTTTTTACTTTGCAAAGGCGATCAGAAATTGATTCGGTATTCTCCGTTTCTATTTCGTCAAAGATATTCATAAGGCCGATGCGGCAAATGAACTTAGGGTTAATTTTATAAACTAATGGATGTAACATTTGGTCTTGAGCTGAAGTTCCTGTATTAAATTTGTAAATGCTATACACATACACCATGAAGCCATTGCATGTCGTGTACTTATTGTTGGGTCTATGATGTATATAGACAAATATAAAGAAATGTCCTGCCATAAGTCATTAGTGTCAGGTTGTTGTTCATACATTTATAACCATCGTGTTAAAGTAGTTTCAACGAAGCAAATTTACCAGAAAACCTTCACTTTGTCTTGCAGGGCAATGGAAGAAGTCTTGAAAAGTGACCTGCCGGACATTGATGTCCTTGCAATAGCCCAAACAATGACAGTAGACCAGTTTTATGATTTGGGAGTAGCTCTTGGTTTCACCATACAACAACTGGATGTCATAGAATACAGGAGGTTCCGTGACAGAGAGCAGGCCATCTATGACATGTTGGTGACATGGAGAGAGAGACAACCGTCCGGCCAAGC
The DNA here is from genome assembly GCA_035222895.1 of Strongylocentrotus droebachiensis. NCBI lineage: Eukaryota > Metazoa > Echinodermata > Echinoidea > Camarodonta > Strongylocentrotidae > Strongylocentrotus > Strongylocentrotus droebachiensis. Next base: position 107,174 of record JAVYIG010004281.1, on the reverse strand, counting down.
AGCAAAGGAAACGCTTCTCTCACTCATGGAATCTTTAGATTCACCAGTAGAAGAAATGGCAATGTCAGGTTTGACTTTTTTTTTAATGTCCATTTTAACATGAAGAAAATTACCACCCTATGATACACTAGATACAATTAGAAAAAGGATTGATGAAGGGCTGAAATGTAGTGAAAATTAAGTATTTGAGTTATTTCGAGATATTATACAGTCAAACCTGCTTTTAAAAGTGACTACCTGTCTAAAAAGACCACTTTTTGTGTTTCCCTTGGGCGGTCGCTGTGGCAGGTTTGACAGTAATATACAATACATGTCATTTTATTTTACAACAGAGAAAACATAGAAGAAATAGTGGGTGGGATACTAAAAATACTTCTTATCTAGTATTCGCACATCATACATGTAGAAGGGAGTGTGAGAGATGTACATTACTTAATCTAGTTTGATTTCATTTTTTTAAATAAATTGTTTATTCTTACAATCTTATTCTTTATTTGTTTTCATGTTTATATCTTTATGTTCTACTTTTGCCTCACCTACGTGCATCAGACATTGGACCCACTGGGTAAGATTCTAATTTATGTCAACTAAGGTGTTTATAGAATCGATATTGTCTGGGGTTATATTTATTTCCGCCAATGAAAATAAACTGGCTGCAGTGTTATCAATAAAAATTTTACACAAACGCCTGATGATTACAATTGGGAAACTAGACATGGAATTCGTTATGCTACGTTTACACTATGTTCCCGGCGGCCACGGCAACCACGTTTCAGGCCACCGTGGACAAAATGGGATTGACGTGACACAACGCGGGGGACCGTGTGGGCAAACGTGACAGGCCGTAATTGCCGTGGATACCGTGTCAGATTTTTAAACTGTCAAAAAAATTGCCACGGCAGTCACGGTGCGGATGAGAAACCTAGTAGGTCGTAATAAACCGGGGTGAACGTAACAAAACGTTACGGTCCGTAATAGGCCGTAACAAAACTTGGAGGTTGTCCGTAGTGGGACGGTTTAAAGCGCCCGGCACGCTACGGCGCGTTGCGTTCTACTACGGTCTGACACAACGCGAGGTCTCAGGATACCATGATTGCTATTGCTTGGGAGATCTTCTTTTTATACCGCCGGCACAAACGTGCTCCAAAGCTACCCTGCGTCACCGTTTTATCCGTACAAAGCCTTGACAGAACGTGAAAAACGTGTCAGACCTTGATCAGAACGTGGGAAACGTGAAGGACCCCATCAGAACGTGACGGGCCGGGAGGGAACGTTCTGGCATCCGTGGTAGAACGCGGGCCGAACCGTAGTGCGCCTTGGAGCCTCCGGGACTCAGTATCCCCTTTTCCCAACGGCCCGTCACGGATACCGTGGTAGACCGTGAGAAAACTTGGCAAGACGTAACAAAACTTGAATCCAGAGATAAAATTGGTCTAAATCCCACGGCGCACTACGTTTCGGGCAAACGGGGCTGCCGTGGCCGCCGTGGCCGCCGGGAACATAGTGTAAACGTAGCATTACAGAGACGAATTAGGTGATCTTCTGCTTTGATGGAGACATAACACATGTAGAAACTCAAATAAAAATTCGGTCTTTGAAAACATTCCACCCTCCACTCATATAGCATGCCTATGTACACGCTTAATTAGTAATCAAGGATGTAGAAACAGTAGAAATGATTGCCATGACTATAGTATAACCCTGTTATCATTAAATTAATGACAGGAGTAGGCGAACTAGCAGCAAAATAACATGTCGTTCATGAAGTTAAATTTCTGATTATTTATTATACATATATGTTGGATCGTAAAGAGCAGCAAGAAAAGCGATGTTGACGGTCGAGAATCGATGTTCCCGTATTTTGATCGAATACGTACAATAAAAGGTCTGAAACATATAAACTATCCATGACGCAAACATGACACAAACTCAATAGGAGATAGCACGTACAAGTATAAACCATAATGGCAGATTTTGCAGTCTTCATCTTACATCAGAATTTCTACTACGTTCCCGTCTTCTTAACCAAAAATTAATCACTGAACATTTGTAGAGTAAATTCTCAGCTACAACAAAGTAAAATATGGGAAACATCAGAGTAGGGATAGACGAGATATATTCAAAACAACATCAGCAAATATTACCTAATCAAATCATATTCAATTGTTTTCTTTTAAGTGGCACTATGTTAACATCAAAGCATTCTAACAGCAAACGTGGTACATGAAATCGCATCTCCAATTCATGCCCTATCAGAACATAAACAAAAGGTGGGGGTAACCAGCCATTTTGAAGAGTTATGGCGAATTAAAAAAAGGTATTTTTTTAATCATTTTTTTGAATTTTTTGCAAAATCGTGCATGCATCAATTTTGAGGTTAAATTAACGTCTATGAGCTAAATTTAGGTCAATAAAAGTTAAACGTGACTTCAAATTGCTAAGAATAGTATCGGCAACACAATACAAATGAAAAACTTGAATTAATACAATCGGTACGGACGGCACGCACAAAAACGCCCGCGCATAATTTTGAAATGTTCAAAAACGTCTGAACTTGCAGTAAATTGGTCTGATAAGTATCTTGACCAATTTTTGATTTTGAAGCACGCGTACGAATTCGCCGTGACGCGCAAACGGACACGGTTGTGACCAAAAGTGTACGCATGAAGTCAAGTCCATGCATATCAAATATCGTTCAGAAATGATAACGTATGAATGAAATATGGTCAATATTGAAATAGAAATTAACAAAATGAGAGAAAAAGAAAAAAAGTTTTACACACGCGCACGCCCACATACTAGTACCTTGAAACTCTCAATATAATCTCTTGGTAAGTTGATGTATTACTTTGAAGAAGCAACAAACATATACTTGTGGGTTTCTTGACTTATGACTATATCCAATGATACAGAGAAATTCCTGACAGGACACTGCTGGCGTTCGCCCGTCAGATCAGACCGAAAAAGTTCTTTGAGATTGGCGAGAAGCTGGGATTCAACACGTCAGAGTTAAAACACATCGGACATCGGATACTATACAACAGGCAAAACGCTAACATCCAAATGCTCTCAAGTTGGAAAGCATCTCAGACTTCAGGGCCTAAAGCAAAGCAGACACTGAAGCTGGTTTGGGAGTCTGTGCAGAACGTTTCGAAAGCAGAGAAAACCAAGGGTATCATAAATCATGCAATTATAGTCTTCTACTAAGTACAACATAAGAAGGAATCATTCAATTTTATCATTTTGGAATAGTTTTGGAATAATTGATTGGCCTAGTGAATGAAAATGACAATATTTAGTCAAATCACACTCTTGTATTCCACAGTTATATATTGAGAGTATTCCCCTTGAGCTTATTTTAAATTAAAAATACATATACGTTAAAAAATTGCGATTGGTAGCTTGAATGATTAAAGAGTAGCTACTATGTGAAGTAAAAATTAAATGTATTTAAACCAGGCCTTCTCAACTGGCGGCGCTTGCAGTCAGTCGAAGTGGCGCGCGACTGTTGCAATAACAACAACAAAAACAGAAAGAAAGAAAGAAAATGTGCATTTAGAATAAAATACTCAGATAAATAAAGAAGTCGCAGTCCAATTTGAGCCCACAATGCCTGCTTAACAAACAAGGAGAAAGGGGAATTTATCTCTTTTTTTACCATCTTATACGACTCTAAACCTAAGCTCTGAACAACAATTAGCTTACGATGGGCTACCAATTTTAACATTGCCAATCTCTGGGAACATCTTGTTTTTTGTTTGTTTGATTTTCACTTTATTTTGACATTTCCCGTGTTTATTGCACCAAAAAAACTATATATAAATTTACCTCCAGTGTAATTGTACGCAGGAATTGTACTAATTTGTTCACATCTATAAGAAATGATGAGTGATTATATTGTGGAATGAAATGGTGTAAAAGTGCCCCAATTGGGCCTTTAGAAAGCCCTAAAATCCACCAGCTTCAGGGGGCTCTGCCCCCTGCACCCCCGTTGGGGCTTCGTCCCTGGACCCCACCCGTTTTCGGCTCGTTCGCTACGTTCCCTCTCAGCACAGTCAAACATACAGGGTGGCACTTCAACTACTAATTCTTTTCGTTTTGGCACTTCTAATAAACTAGTTGAGAAGGCCTGATTTAAACCATGACCACTGTAGATTCCTCGTACACCTCGCATCCATCATCTACAATAATTTGATAGAACATCATTTTTGAATTTGATTTTATTTGTTTGAACTATTGTATGTGATTTTATGTTGTCTGTTTTCTATTTGCTTCATCATGTTTGCTTTTAAGTTCTAGACAAATTTTTATGTCAGGCATCTGGATCGTCTGGGTGTGAGATCCTTCACTTTTCTCCATGTATAATAAATTGTGAAGGATCTAACACCATTAGAATAATTTTTAAAGTACGTTTTTTATGGTGAAATACTGGGCGGTGCATGGGGGGGGGGGGGTATGTTACACCCTCAAATGTAATAACTCCCACAAATGTAATAACGCCCACAAATGTAATAACACTTTACCCACAAATGTAACAACACCCACAAATGTAATAACACTTTACCCACAAATGTAATAATTTCACCCACAAATGTAATAATGACTTTACCCACAAATGTAATACATTTTAAGTGATATTTTGAATCACCCACAAATGTAATAATGACTTTACCCACAAATGTAATAAATTTGAAGGGATATTTTGTCGAATTTAAAACTAAAACCCTGTAATAAAGCATGGGTATAGCGCGCAGTCTTTGCTCCAGACCCGGTTATTTCAAAAAAAAAAAAAAAATCTTCAAAACTAAGACCACACCATCTTCCAAACTAAGACCCGGTAATAAAGCATGGGTTTAGAGCGTAGTTTTTCTTCCAGACCCGGTTATTTCAAAACTTTTTAAAAATCTTCAAAACTAAGACCCCATCATCTTATTCCTGTGGAAGAACATATATAAGTATTGAGCGTAGTCTTTCCTCCAGACCCGGTTTTTCAAAAGTTAAAAAACAAACAAAAAAACAAAACAAAACAAAACAACAAAAAAACCTTTTAAACTAAGACCCCTCTATCTTCCAAATTAAGACCCGGTAATAAAGCATGGGATTAGAACGTAGTCTTTACTTCAGACTCGGTTATTTAAAAAAAAAAAAATTCAAACTAAGACCTCACCATCTCATTCCTGTGGAATAACATGGGTATAGAGCGTAGTCTTTCCTCCAGACCCGGTTATTTAAAAGGAAATAGAAATTTAAACAAATCTTCGAAACTAAGCCCATCATCTTATTCCTCTTTTTTTCATTTAAAAAATAAATTACATTATTACATATGTGGATACAACACGTCACAAATAAATGATTGGTCGGCGGTCACACGAACTGACGAATCAGTCAAAATGGTCCATATATATAACACACAGAGGAGGGACCGATTCGATGGTTCGTTGACCGTTGATCGGAGAGACAAAAATCATATAAATAAATACAGTACGGTAAAGTGTTATTACATTTGTGGGCGTTATTACATTTGTGGGAGTTATTACATTTGAGGGTGTAACAGGGTACGTAATCATTCAATATTTCATTCATTGGTACATGCATTGTGTCGGCTTCTTAATGTATGAGGATAGAACTTAATGTCTGTATTATTAATGGGAATATTAAAATTTGTTATAATCTGTCAATACCCCATGTCAATACTGCAATACATTTCAATAATGTTTAGATGGTGGAAAGGGCATTGCTCTCTTGAATACGGAAACTGCTGGCACCTCTCAAGCTTTACCCGACGAGTCATATCAGTAAGTTTAAGTGTTCATGAGTCTATCTCGCAATCTAATTTCATGTGCTGATGCTTGTATTACAGCGGCATTTCTTTTCCCGCCCAACTTCGTAAAATCAGCATGCAAATTAACATTCAGTTAACTCAAATTCAACTAACACCTCAACCTGTCCACATTTAATTATTGAGTAATGAAAGAAACACACCAAATACTTCAAATTCACATGGGGTATGAATAACCCAGATGTTTACTCTATTGAGTTTGTTTATAAGTATGTTTTTGTTGTGTTTATTTTTCAAAAGAGGAACTACAGAGACCAAGAAGAACGATTATGACACTCCTCCGGAAAAGGCGCAATTTGGATCAGACAGTGTAGGGCCAATAGACCACACCTTAGGTAAGATACGTTTTCATGAATCTGAGGCAGGTATATTCACCTCCACATTAGGAATTTGTTGATTCATTTTATGTTGGTATATCTGAGGTCACAGGCAAGAACCTCCGCCCCGGCGTCAGATCAGCGGTAAAAAAAACATAAATATATAAACTACACAATTTTTTTCAAAAGTAATCATCTATTGTCTTTATGAACATCAAATCGTTTATTCCCTTTTTCTTTTCATGTGTCCTCTTGACTTTGTTATTTTCGCAAATACAAAAAAAAATGAAGTGAGTCTGGGAATTGAGACTACATGGTCATTTGTACATGCACTGTACCTCTAGCAGGAGGTTATCGCCTGTGATGTCAGACGCTTTTAAAATAGTATGCTGTTAATATATATATTTGCATTGCTGTTATCAGATGGTAGTTCTGCGACTGGAAAGTTTGGGGCCCTTGGAGGAAAGCTGTCTACCAAATCCCATGGTTTTACACTCCACATTCCACCTGGTGCCCTTGAGAAAGATGAGGAAATCAGCCTTCAGGTACTGACCGAGATTCCAAATGGTCTCACACTTAAAGAGGACGAGCTTCTAATCAGCCATGGCTTCCAGTGTCACCCATCTGGGCTACGCTTTACGAAACCGGCAAAGCTGATAATACCTCACTGTGCATCAGTCACTGCTCCCAACAATTTAAAGACCATACTGTATTCCTGGAATCAGTCAGGTAACTAAATCACGTTTTCAGCAAGTAGAAATATGTTCGGGCCGTGTGTTAATAGAGAAAATCACATAATAGTTTAATAGTGAACTGGCATATAATCTACTGGATTTACCCCCACATTGGCGTACTAGGTCGAGAACCCAAATCCCAATCAAGCGAAATTGGTATGGGATGAGTATTCTAAGATTTTTGTCTCATATGTTGTGTTGGTAAAGGGGGTAGGGGGGGGGGGCGAAGGATTCACATCTGCAAATCGAGGTCATCTGTGACCATCAATGCCACTGCAGACTTAACATCATACATGTATAACATGTTTAATGTGGGGATGCATAACCCTGGCCCCCCACTCAGTGTTATTTAGGGTACGCATATGCTCGTTCCCTCTTTTTGAAAGCACTCCCTATCTGAGGACTGCCAACATTTGCGAACCCCCCTTTTTCGGGCTTTTCGCGTGCTTTTCCTGCCTTGGAGACTCCCCTCAATCAGGAAAAATGCTCAATGTACCCCCTAAATTTGGAATAATTTCTCAGGAGTCCAAAGAGATGAGTGAAAAAAAAGAAAAAACACGCCCCTTTTTAAAGAGATCTCCGGGTGAAAAGTCAAATACACCCTTTTTTTTTTGTTTACAATTCTCGGGCCGGACTTTTTCGCACGAAAAGTACCCCTTTACCGGACAATTTGGCAACACGCATGCGGTCATTCCGACCCCTGAGTGGGGTGGGGGGGGGGGGGGGCGGCTGCATAACTCTCAGATCCCCGCAATTGGCGAACTATGGTTATAGCTATTTGTAACAACTTTTAGAAGCACATAGAACCTACGATCTGACAAATGATCAACGCTGTATCTAAATTTTTAGACGGCGATGTCGGCTACGACAATGCTTTGAACATATTCACAAAAACGCTTACAATATTAGTCAAGGACTTGAGATTCGTCATTATATGTAAAGAATGGTTCTCAGAAAGGCTCATAATTTTTGACACCCACTCATGACCCTCATGTTTAAACAAATTGACAAATTGGTAAAAAAAAAAAATCCTATTATTTCTATCAACGCAAAATTTGCCCGAAATAGCTTTATGTGAGGATGTCCATTAATTGAATGAAGCCTTTGACGTTGATAATCATGCCACATGAATAATGAACCCATGAAAATGTCATAATCTACCCATTGTGATAATGTTTGCATCCTCATTCAGTTCCACAACTCTAGACCAATTCTGTGGTTTCAGGGGCTCTTTGCAAATGCTATACATAATTTTAATTTTACAAAATATTTTACAGTGGGTAGTTTGGTATCACAATAGATTAATCACGTTCATCAGGCAAACAAATTTTTATTTCTTCCATTAGCAGATTAAGGCCTATTTACAAATAATGTTTCTTCTCTTCCTCGAGAAATAATGAATAATAATAATAATATTTAATTTTTATATAGCGCTTAATACAAATGTCTCTAAGCGCTTTACAAATATACCATTACCCCGGTCATTGGATTCAGTGCTTGCCTGCACACAACGCGTGCACAATCTCCACTCCTTGGATGACAATTGTGTTTATTGAATTGAATTGAAAATATGTGACGATGTTTAGTCTTGATATTCGTCTTTAATAGTATAAACACTTATAAAATAAAGTTAGTCTTGTTTTCTGTAATTTACCCTTTTAAATAATATTCCAGTCGCAACATTTTTTTTTTCATTTTTTTTTTGTATTGAATTATTTTATTTTTTATTTTATTTTAAAGGTATACCTAAACGGGTTCCAGATTCCTGCAACATTATTTGTTCAGTACAGGAACGGTGGCTAGAAGTCTCAGTCAGCCATTTTTCTGGAGGATTCATTGCCATAATTCGGGACTGGCTATTTCTGAAGAGCATATTACTGTCATGCATGTCGTTTCTTCCCAGACTCATGCCTCCCTCCAGAAAACCAAGACTGGAGGTTCGATTCGTGAAGAAGCCACATGACCAAGGATGGGTAAACGGACATTAACACATTTTTTAATTTTTTATTTTATTTATTTATTTATTTATTGTAGTGCATTTGTGTGTGTGTGTGTGTGTGTGTGTGTGGGGGGGGGGGCTATTTTCATTGCAGGAAGGCTGAGTTTATCCTGTTGTCAATGGTGAGGATGTGTTACTATCTCATGAAAAATGTCAGTCGCAAGTTAACAGTTTACAAGGCTTGCCTGTATTTTGAACATTAGTCAATCAAATGTGTCATTTTAACTTTATAAGTATTTGTATGTTAAAACAAACTTTTACCTACTTCAGCACCTTTTGGTTCTTTAAATAACAATATTGTTTCTATTTTTGGCTCTTTCAGTCTCGGTCGTAAATATTCATCAAGCATTATCTAGTAAACATCTTAAAACTGCATTTTAGACTATACCTCGTAATTTTTCCGCTTTCATAATATCAATTCAACGAATGAATATTCCGATGCCAAAAAGATACTTTTTTAATTATCTGTGACATTCCTAACTGCGAATAGAAATCCCTGGCCTTATTCTTTTCAGACTTATTATTTAAATAAATGCCATTTTAGACGTCGCCTTTTTGTTCTGATTTTCCTGACAAATAAAGTCCATTTCCACTAATCTAAATGAATTGTTTGACCCATGCAACCGCATTCTATTCCTTAGGACGATTCCAGTGCATACTTTAGCTGAAATACACATAAATATGTGTGAACGTGTGTAATACAAATGTACATATGATTTCTGTCTACTTGATAATTTCCAGATAAATTTATCAAAATCCTTTATGTACACATGATTTTGCAGAAGGATGTCCATGTATTGGATGACCCCTATTTCCAGCCTGTGAAGGCCGATGACGATGAGATTGTGTTTCGGGAGGGAACACTAACAGTCACTTGCCAGCTGGGTGAGAAGAGTCCCATATCAGATGGACATGTAGGTGTACTTTGGTTGTCGGAATTACTATACTTTGTTAAAAAAATTACAAAAAAGGGCCATGTGGAATCAAGAACAGTTTACAATTAGTTTTAACAGTCGTGCATTAAATTATATTTTCGTTCATCACTATCTTAATTTCAAAAAAGTTTTTGGTATTTAAGTATGAACATCGACTGTTTCTTGATAGCATATTATACTCAGATAAAAAGTAATACAAATTTGCTAATGACGCTACTAATATAATGATCATAATAAATAGGTCACTTTTTTATGCACTAAATGACTTTGTGTGGCCATGTAATAAACCTTGAACGAAGAGACTTCTATTGCAGCTACAAATGACTTTTTTTCGGTACAATGAAGCAATACGTGAAATAACAATTAAGGATTTCTAGTTTTTGTTTCTCCCAATCTAGGAACGTGCAAATGGCAATGCTAATTTAAGTCATTTGTTGTTCAATCGGGTCGATTGTTGAAAAATTTCAACACTTGTCTATTTATTTTCGTCAGATTACATTTGAAATTGTTTCCTCTGACGGTCCGCTGCAGAATGTAATGATCAAATTATTGTGTCAATTCCAATATTTAAGTGTCATTCAAATTCAAAGAATAAAAATGAAAACTAACAAACACACATTAATTGAAAAAGAAAAACAATAGTCCTACATTAAATTACATTATGATTTATAAATACATAGGGCAGAGTTTATACATCAATGCTAAGTAACCCCCCTCCCCCCCTCCATACAAAAAAAGTAAATCCCGAAATCGTATATGTTATATACTCGTTGGGTTAGAATTTGAGTGGAACAACATTAAATCACTTTGAAAGTTTTTAGGCTTGAAAAAAATCAAACATATACAAGAAAAACATTGTAAGCCATTCCTTCTCTGTATTTATCAGCTCGTTTAAAAAAATTGGTATGATTATATAGGATTATGTAGCTTATTGCCATAGATAAGTATTATTCATGGGCAGAGGTGTTAAAAAGTCTGAAATGTAAACAGGGGTAATTTCAATAAGGGATTCAAACATTTAAATTAGCAAATGTTGGTTTCTTTTTTTATTCAAGGTATCCCATTTAATAAAATTTAGAATTTCTGAATTTGTTAACATATATGGGAGGTACGGTTGATATACACTATGAAATGACCAGTATTGTTTTGCAGTTTTTGTAGTCTATTCATACTCTATTTACATTCCGAGTCATAGATAATATCTCCATAGTCAAAATGAGTAAGAACGACCGCATTATGGTGTAGTTTAAAAATAGATTCATTTCAGAAGCTTCTTAATCTACCAAGAAAGCTAGCCATTTGACCTGTTCTCAAATTTGTTAACCATTTAATCAATGTGACAGTTTCACTTAAAAATTAAAAACTGTTTGTCCTTACAGTCTGTGTTCATTCACCCAATAAACAATCCAGAATGAATTATAGCTATGTTCTCTCGACATACGATTTCCCATACCAGTGCTCAAGATTAGCTTCAATATCAGGCGCGGATCCAGGATTTCTTAGGGGGGGGGGGGGGGGGGGTGTTACACCCTCAAATGTAATAACTCCCACAAATGTAATAACGCCCACAAATGTAATAACACTTTACCCACAAATGTAACAACACCCACAAATGTAATAACACTTTACCCACAAATGTAATAATTTCACCCACAAATGTAATAATGACTTTACCCACAAATGTAATAAATTTTAAGTGATATTTTGAATCACCCACAAATGTAATTATGACTTTACCCACAAATGTAATAAATTTGAAGGGATATTTTGTCGAATTTAAAACTAAAACCCTGTAATAAAGCATGGGTATAGCGCGCAGTCTTTGCTCCAGACCCGGTTATTTCAAAAAAAAATAAAAAATCTTCAAAACTAAGACCACACCATCTTCCAAACTAAGACCCGGTAATAAAGCATGGGTTTAGAGCGTAGTTTTTCTTCCAGACCCGGTTATTTCAAAACTTTTTAAAAATCTTCAAAACTAAGACCCCATCATCTTATTCCTGTGGAAGAACATATATAAGTATTGAGCGTAGTCTTTCCTCCAGACCCGGTTTTTCAAAAGTTAAAAAACAAACAAAAAACAAAACAAAACAAAACAACAAAAAAAACTTTTAAACTAAGACCACTCTATCTTCCAAATTAAGACCCGGTAATAAAGCATGGGATTAGAACGTAGTCTTTACTTCAGACTCGGTTATTTAAAAAAAAAAAAATCTTCAAACTAAGACCTCACCATCTCATTCCTGTGGAATAACATGGGTATAGAGCGTAGTCTTTCCTCCAGACCCGGTTATTTCAAAGGAAATAGAAATTTAAACAAATCTTCGAAACTAAGCCCATCATCTTATTCCTCTTTTTTTTCATTTAAAAAATAAATTACATTATTACATATGTGGATACAACACGTCACAAATAAATGATTGGTCGGCGGTCACACGAACTGACGAATCAGTCAAAATGGTCCATATATATAACACACAGAGGAGGGACCGATTCGATGGTTCGTTGACCGTCGACGATTTCTTAATCATGTAAACATTCTATTGTAAAGAAACAAAAGGGTATCAACTGGGTTAAAGAGCTTCCCTCTTATACAAAACTCCTAAACGAGTACCCGAAAAAGGTCCTTGGATGGAAATCTCCTTTCGAGATTTTCTTTAGTAGGAAACCAGAACAAAATTATATCTCCCGTCAAAAAACAAACTATACTATCCATGGTTGGGAAAAGAATGTACAAGCTGTTCGAAGAAAGGCTTACAAGGCTTTGCAGCGTGTAAAAAAAAGAACGATTAGATCCCAGGAAAAAAAAATTAATGTACCAAACATACCAGATCAGGTAAAGGTTGTTAATATTCTTTATCTCATTGTATAATTAAAATAATTATTTCCTTTTGATCAGTCATACTTCATTTCAACTCCGTCTACTCTTAAAGCATTTGAAAAGTATTACTGAAAAACTTTTGGAGTTGTACGTGTTAAGTAGTTTTATATGGACGAATACTAAGTTACAGAAAGCCAGGTACATTTAGTATTTCGGCATCTTGTTCTCTTGTTTTTCCTAGCTTCACGTGTTAGGTTGTTTGCGTTTTATATCAAGTTCAGTTGATGTTATCAGGTTCAATATTGCCCAAATTATAACCTTGTTTGCTTGTAAAAGACATGTGAGTTACTCCACCTTTTTATACGTAATAATTATTTTGGTTCTGTTACCGTCTGTATATTAATGAAACAACCTCTTCATTCGTTTGGAATAAAATACGTTCTATCTTACAAAATCTATGTATCCATCATTGCATTTAATACTATAAAACCATAACCTCTGCAATTTACTCACATTGATTGAGAGAGTATATAGATATTTTATCAGTCAAAGGGTTCTGCAATCGTTCATCCAAAACATGCAAATATGTTTCGCGCGATCTCGTTATACAGCTATTTATGATTTGTTATATGAAAGTATGCGTTGTTATTTGCTTGTTAACCGATTATCATCCCCCCCAAAAAGAAAAAACAGGGTCATAGTACATAATAAATATAAGGTATAATGTGTAAATCATCAGGGATAATTATGTTATAATAATTAATCTCAAGGAAGATATGCTGCCGGCGAAGAAGCAAATGGAGGAATAGAAAACATTATAAAAAAAAGCTGAAGATGGAAAACGACATTGCCAGATAGACAGAGAGACAGAGAGGGAGAGGGAAAGAGAGAGAGAAAGAGAAAAAAAGGGGGGGGGGGGGGGAGGGGGCGGGAGAGATAGAAAGTTGGTGTATTTATTTATATGATTTTTGTCTCTCCGATCAACGGTCAACGAACCATCGAATCGGTCCCTCCTCTGTGTGTTATATATATGGACCATTTTGACTGATTCGTCAGTTCGTGTGACCGCCGACCAATCATTTATTTGTGACGTGTTGTATCCACATATGTAATAATGTAATTTATTTTTAAATGAAAAAAAAGAGGAATAAGATGGTGGGTCTTAGTTTCGAAGATTTGTTTAAATTTCTATTTCATTTGAAATAACCGGGTCTGGAAGAAAGACTAAGCTCTATACCCATGTTATTCCACAGGAATGAGATGGTGAGGTCTTAGTTTGAAGATTTTTTTTTTAAATAACCGAGTCTGCAGTAAAGACTACGTTCTAATCCCATGCTTTATTACCGGGTCTTAATTTGGAAGATAGAGGGGTCTTAGTTTAAAAGTTTTTTTTGTTTTGTTTTGTTTTTTGTTTGTTTTTTAACTTTTGAAAAACCGGGTCTGGAGGAAAGACTACGCTCAATACTTATATATGTTCTTCCACAGGAATAAGATGATGGTGTCTTAGTTTTGAAGATTTTTAAAAAGTTTTGAAATAACCGGGTCTGGAAGAAAAACTACGCTCTAAACCCATGCTTTATTACCGGGTCTAAGTTTGGAAGATGGTGGGGTCTTAGTTTTGAAGACTTTTTTTTTTTTTTTTAAATAACCGGGTCTGGAGCAAAGACTGCGCGCTATACCCAGCTTTATTACAGGGTTTTAGTTTTAAATTCGACAAAATATCCCTTCAAATTTATTACATTTGTGGGTAAAGTCATTATTACATTTGTGGGTGATTCAAAATATCACTTCAAATTTATTACATTTGTGGGTAAAGTCATTATTACATTTGTGGGTGATTAAAAATTATTACATTTGTGGGTAAAGTGGTTATTACATTTGTGGGTGAAATTATTACATTTGTGGGTAAAGTGTTATTACATTTGTGGGCGTTGTTACATTTGTGGGTAAAGTGTTATTACATTTGTGGGCGTTATTACATTTGTGGGAGATATTACATTTGAGGGTGTAACAGGGGGCCCAAATTTGAAATTATGCGAGCCAAATATTGGTACGTAATGGTGACCAACAGTGACGTAATGCGGGGGGGGGGGAGGGGGGGGGTCGGTGCATGGAGGGGCGAGTTTCCCCCTCCCTCCTCCGTGAACGCGGAAGTTTTGACGTTTCATTAAATTATTAGAGAAAGAAGACGATTCGTTGTACCGTTCTCAAAAATAATTCTCGTCTGAATTTAGTTTTTCCCCTCTCGCGCGAAGCGCGGAAAATTTTACGATTTATTAAATGATTACGATTTTTTGGAGAGTTCTCGACTCTTAATCCACGTCTGAATTCAGGTTCCCCCCCTCCCGCGCTTTGCGCGGAAGCTTTTTAAGTTTCCTTTAATCATTAGAGAAAGAAGACGATTCGTTGTACCGTTTTCGACACTAATCCTCGTCTGAAATCAGTTTTCCCCCTTCCTCGCGAAGCGTGGAAGCTTTTACGATTCATTAAATCATTAGAGAAAGAATACGATTCGTTATACCGTTCTCGAAAATAATCCTCGTCGGAATTTAGTTCCCCCTACATCCCGCGCGAAGCGCGGAAGGTAACTATAAATCATTGAAGATTCGTATTACCGTTCTCGCCTCTGAATCCTCGTCTGAATTCAGGTTACCCCCCCCCCCTCTCGCGCGAAGCGCGGAAGCTTTTACGTTTCATTAAATCATTAGAGAAAGAACACGATTCGTTGAACCGTTCTCGATTCTTAATCCTCGTCTGAATTCAGACCCCCTGCCTCCCTCCCCCTCCCGCGCGAAGCGCGGAACCTTTTATGTTTCATTAAATCATTCGAAAGAAGACGATTCGTTGTACAGTTCTCGACTCTTAATCCTCGTCCGAATTCAAGTCCCCCCCCCCCTTCCCGCGCATAGCGCGGAAGCTTTTAAGTTTCATAAGATTATGAGAGAAAGAAGACGATCGGCTGTACAGTTCTCGACTCTTAATCCTCGTCTGAATTCAGGTTCCCCCCTTCCGCGCGAAGCGTGGAAGCTTTTACGATTCATTAAATTATTAGAAGAAGAAGACGATTCTTTATACCGTTCTCGAAAATAATCCTCTTCGGAATTTAGTTCCCCCTACATCCCGCGCGAAGCGCGGAAGGTAACATTAAATCATTAAAGATTCGTATTACCGTTCTCGCCTCTGAATCCTCGGCTGAATTCAGGTCCCCCCCCTCCTCCCGCTCTTCGCGCGGAAGCTTTGACGTTTCACAAGAAAAATTTACGATTTATTAAATTATTACGATTCTTTAGAGAGCTCTCGACTATTAATCCTCGTCTGAATTCAGGTTCCCCCCCCCCCTCTAGCGCGAAGCGCGGAAGCTTTTACGTTTCATTAAATCATTAGAGAAAGAACACGATTCATTGTACCGTTCTCGACTCTGAATCCTCGTCTGAATTCAGGTTCCCCCCCCTCCCGCGCGAAGCGCGGAACCTTTTACGTTTCATTAAATCATTCGAAAGAAGACGATTCGTTGTACAGTTCTCGACTCTTAATCCTCGTCCCAATTCAGGTCCCCCCCCCTTCCCGCGCGAAGCGCCGAAGCTTTTAAGTTTCATAAGATTATAAGAGAAAGAAGACGATTGGCTGTACAGTTCTCGACTCTTAATCCTCGTCTGAATTCAGGTTCCCCCCTGCCGCGCAAAGCGCGGAAGTTTTTAATTTTCATTAAGTCATTAGAGAAAGAAGACGATTTGTTGTACCGTTCTCGAAAATAATCCTCGTCGGAATTTAGTTGCCCCTCCATCCCGCGCGAAGCGCGGAAGCTTTTACGTTTCATTAAATCATTAAAGATTCGTATTACCGTTCTCGCCTCTGAATCCTCATCTGAATTCAGGTTCCCCACTCACGCGCTTCGCGCGGAAGCTTTGACGTTTCACAAGATGATGAGAGAAATAAGACGATTCGCTGTACCGTTCCCTGTACTCTTAATCCTTTTTTCAAAGGTGTTCTATGTCTGCTCCTTTTTCTTCCTACGTCCTCTTCCGATATGGGGGGACCCCCCTGGCTACGCGCCTGCGGTCAGATAAACACATTTTGATACCTTGTCCGACCCCGCAAGCTCAGGGGTTTAAGGCAATAAATTGCGGTCAGATAAGCATTCAGGGGCCCGCCTTAGGCCCCCTGGTGGGGTCGAGGCGGCTGAGCCGGCCCCGGAAGCTCAGGGGTTTTAGGCGTTTAATTAAGGTCAGATAAGCATTTTTTTTATACCTTGTTATTTTATGACACTGGCAGGTCACTATTTGGCGTGGGTTCCAGGGGGCGGAGCCCCAAAAAATCAGGGGTTTTAGGCAATAAATTACCGTCAGATAAGCGTCTAAGGGCCCGCCGTAGGGTCCTAGGTGGAATCCAGGGGCAGAGCCCCCGGGAGCTTAGGGGTTTTAGGCATTTAATCACGGTCAGATGAGCATATTTAGATGCCTCATTAATTTTTAACACTAGCAGTTAACTATTCTTTCTTTCTTGCTCTCATTCTATTTTATTTCTCTTTAATATACTTTTTTCAAAAAAGTGGGGGGGGGGGGGGGAGGGAGCTCGAGGCTCCCAATCCCCGCCCCACCTCGGGCCTGACATGTAGGAATCTCAAGAATCATATTTTTTGCCTGGCTGTAAATCTAGTAATTTGTCATTCTCCAACAAACACATATTAACAAACGTATTTACTAAAAAGTAAGGAAAAATCTCGGAAATTATGTCATTTCTTCCCCTTTCCTTCCTTTTCTCTTATTTTTTTGATTGGGGGGGGGGGGGGGGGGGGGTCAACAGCCTGGGAGGCAAGGCTCTTTCGGCCCCCCGATCTCTTTCTTCCCCCTTTTCTTTTTTTCTTCCTCTTCTTTCTTTCCCTTCTCTCCTGTTTCCCTTTCCCTTCTTTTCCTTTCTTCTCTCTTTTTTTTTTTTTTTTTTTTTTTTTTGCGGGGGGGGGGGGGGGGGGGGCCAAGGCCCGCTCGGCCCCCCCCCCTGGATCCGCGCCTGTTCAATATACCATCTTTATTCTAAACGACAATTTCTAAATCTATGGATGAATTTTGGTATACTAACTCAAGTTTTAAGAATTTGTGAACCTGGAGGGCGACATCACCACCATGACAATTTTGGTCCTTCCGAATTGTGACATACTTTTCAATTGCCATCTCGTGTTGACTTATAGAATTCCCCATCGTGGTCTCGTTCTTGGCAAACAAATCAATAGTATTAACAAACAGCATTTAAATGTCTTATGAGGCTGTAGCGCTTAGCAAATATATCTTGAAACCGATACAATTTATTTATTTTCACATTAAGTCCATTGTTCTTGAAAAGATAAATGAAACTATTATACAAACACAAGTTCAGAACAAAAGTTAACATAGTAATTAAAGCAGAGCAAGAGGAAGTGTCAGTTAATGATGGTGATGTTAATGAGAATGCATATTCATAGACCTACCCTAATAGAAATTAATATATTCTTTTGTTTTACACATACACAAATCAAGTTTCGGGTAGAAGGACAAAACATGAGGTAACACATACATGTACAAAATAATAGCAAACGATCGGATTTGAATTTACTGGAAAATTACGAAATTGGTTCATGCAATTGTACGTTGGCAGCCGGGATGACAAAATTAGATTCAAAACGATGGAACTGATTGGATAAAGTTCGAAAATACAGGCAACTTTTCTTCATTATTTTCATCAGTACTCTCTACATCTGCGTTTTCGTACATATTTCATACAACCATGAATGCAAAGTCATTATATAATTGGGTTATTTCCTCAGGCTATTCAGTACAGCGACATGGACTTGAAAAGGAAAGTGACAAAGTACTTTAAGCTCGATCTAACCGAGGAGAGGGATGAGACATCAGTGACACTTGAAGTGGTTGAAACCTATGGACATAAGATCATATTCAACACACGTTTCCAAGGTAAACATTTTATGGAGATGATTGGTTCTAATCCCTGAATATCAACATTTCATATATTATCACAAGAAGTTATGGTTAACAAACTTTACCATCAAACTTGATATCATGATGTACATGTAGGCCTATATTTATTGACTTGGTTTTATTATCATGATTAAGGTTTAACGCTAATTATACTAAAGGCCCCTACCAATTCGTATATTATTCGACCATACGGGGAAGACGAAATGAATATATTAGGCGGTGTCACACGGAAAAATCCCGACCCATCTTGAATAATCCAGATTTTAGAAATCTATTTTTTTCATTTACAATTTTTTTGGCAATTTGATCAAAAGAGTTCAATTCACCAAATGCTTAGGACTTTTGATAGATGAAGAATTGAAATGGTCTAAACAAATCGAAAACGTAAGTAAACTTACCCAGAAAAACATTAGCATGATAAAGAGAGCAAAGAGTTTTTTGCCTCAAAAATCCTTAAAGTTACTTTATAACAGTCTAGTGTTGCCACGATTAGATTACTGCTCTGTTGTATGGTCGAACCGATTTCATTCTCATACAACTAAGCTGCAAAAAATTCAAAAGAGGGCCGCAAGAATAATATTGAACAAGACATATGACACACCGTCGGCTGATTTGTTCACAAGTCTTAAATGGATGACACTAGACAAGCGGTTTGAGTTAAGTCGCGTTATGATGATATATAAATGCGTTCATAACTTAGCACCCTCTTACCTTCAGGTAGGCTTAATCAATCCTAATGATGTACATGAGCATCATACAAGGCAAATAGACAGTGGATGTTTACGTGTGCCTAGATTTCACACTGATTGTTATAAGTGTAGCCCAATTGTTTCTTCCATATTTGAATGGAATAAGCTAGATAATTCGTTGAGAACGGCTTCCTCTGTCAATTCATTTAAGAGATTGTTTAAACAAAGTTGTAATTTGTGAATGGCTCAGCCGTACATACACTACGTGCATGTTCTGTAATATTTACATGTCTTATTCACATAATTGCGACTTAATTAATATTTTCCTATTGACATTACTGCTTACTAGGTTAATGATATATGTTAATTTTGCAAACGAGTATTATTTTTGTAACTGTTCTGTATAAATGTTATAAACGATGTAAATATGTTCATTCAGGGCCCCATGGAAGACCACTACTTGCTGGTGAATGGGCTACCCTGTCAAAAGATCAGAAATAAATAAATAAATAAATAAATAAATAAATTTACGTCGGTGACAGACTGGTGACAGACAGGCTACGAATAATCCGGATAACTAAAATCTGGATTCTTGATGGCCCATTGCGCACGCGCCGTTTAGGTAGATAAGCATTGTGACATCACAAAGTAACATTTCTCATTGAATGCGCGCTAATGTAATTGTGCGCAGGTCATTGATAGCGCGTTGACTTTACACTGACCTTAAAGGGGATTATTTCATCATTGGTGTCAGACAGAAAAATCCCTTTAAAAAACCCCTTGAAAAATCCTATCGAGAGAGAATTACTTGCTTCATATGAAGATTTTTGAAAGGATATTTGAAGGGATTTTTAAGGGATAATTGATGACAGACAGCCAATTAAGAGAATAACTAAAATCCGGATAATTAAAATCCGGATTTTTGGCCTCTGTGTGACACCGCCTATAGACGAAATCAAGATTACGATTAAAGTATGGACGAAATGTGTTTGGACCAAATGATTGTTGAACTAATTGGGGTTCAGACCATTTTATTATAGACAAAATGAGAAATGGTCCGATAGACCAAATTGTTATGGGATCAAGCCGTACAATTTTTTTTTAAAGAAAGTGGCAATTACAACCACACGCTAATAGTTCGGCCCCACTTGCTATTTAGACTAAATAATGATTGTACGAAACACTAACTGGACCATGTGTAAAGTGAAAAACATTTGTGTATAGACTAAAGGACAATAGAGGATCTGGGTATTGGACCAACTGGCTTTTCATCGAATGTCAATTATTTAGTACGTCATATGTGTGAAAAAGAGTATTGTGTTTACAAAATTAGTAACCTGCAAAACTTGTGTACATGACAGGGATCTGCAAAGAGACTACAGAACTGAACGCTCCTTCACCAACCATCGCTGAAATGTGAGTAGAACCACAATACCGTATACGTGTTTGTGTATGTGTGTATGGGTGGGTGTGTATACATAAAGCTAGATTTGAGCTTGGAGTTGTAGAAAATACACACAAAATCAAGAAAAAACGATACTCTGTACACACAAAAAAAAGGTTTCTGCCTTTAGAGCTTTGTCAAGTAATGTAATGACTTTGACAAATATTATTGTTATACATCAAAATATGTGCATCCTATTTACACCGTTAAATATAATTTTGTATACATCGAGGGTTCAGTGACACAAAGGCGTAACTCCATATTTTGGCAAAATGAGTATTTGATATCAAACTTAATTCCACCCAACACCCCATAACAGTCATTTGCTAGTGAAACATATATTTAACTCCTAAAGGCCCAAGTGCTCAGTAACACATAAACCACTTTTTCTCAAAATGACCAAAACGGAGTTACATCTTTGTGTCACTGACCCCTCGATATACAATATAGCAGTTTTGGAAACGCCCCCCTCTAAAGAAATGAAATGGAAGCTGTTATTACCAATCATGTGACAGAATATGTTTTGACTAATACGCGATGATACACATTTTTCCGAGAAACCGCCTACTAATTGATATATTTGGTACATTATTATATCTATTTGGACCTGATAGATATCGCGCACGTGTCGCGTAGTCCCATATACATCTGTCTGTGTACAGTGCTTGTAACTTCACCAAGACTAGGCCAAATTACTTATTATTTTGATGATTCCAGAAACTTGCAGTACACACCCTTACTTATATGCTAGATGATCAACCTTTTCTGATCGATTTCACAACGTTTCTTTCACTATGCAATCGCATGACCAGAACTGGTCTATACTTTTAAAATAAGACTATGGTTTAATGCATTATTACGATTTGATGAAATCAAATTGTAACAATTTACAATAAAGAATATACAATCTTCTCTTTTAAAATTCATTTAACGCCATCAAGTGGACATTAACCGTTATTATAGAAAGAGACTCAACACACACAGACACATACTCATACACGCACGCGCATACACACACACACACCCACGCACACACACACTCAAAGTCCATTTAAAATGTAATGTTACACATTTTCGCCCATAGGACTTTAGGGTACAAGTGCAAAAAAGAGAAAGAGAGATAGAGGCGGAGAAAGAGAAGAGTGAACATTTTACACTGTAGCTCATATAGTTGGAATATTTAAGTTTTTCCCCAATTTATGGAATTATTTTAAAAATAATTTAAAAATAATAGATCTAGATAATAGTATACATTCTCAGATTTTATTGAATTATAATTTGCCAATGTATGTTTTGCGTGACTGCTAAAGCATGTGTATGCTACTATGCTTATCAACTAGGGGACCTACGCCCTTAAGTCATAAATGACAGTAATGAGGAAATGCCCCACAAAAGGGCACTAATATAGCACATCGACACAGTTTTGATCCTGGGGCCTCACAGTTACGAGGCCATTGCTTTGTCACTGAACCGTGACTGTAAGCAGCGGGGGATAGGGTAGGGGGCAGTTTCCATAAATAAAAAAAAACTAAGAAAATGCAATACATTTTCAATAATTTCATGATACATCTTTCTGTGTACAGTGCTTGTAACTTTACATGTTTCCAGAACCTTGCAGTACACACCAATAGTAATATGCTAGATGATCAACCTTTCTGATCGATTCCACAACGTTTCTTTCACAATGCAATCGCATGACCATAACTGGTCTCTATCTTTAATAGTTTAATCATATAACAATTCTCTATCGAATACCTGAAGGGGGCGCTATACCACTTTTAATCATGGTCATCGTCATTTAAAACCCAAAAATCATCATCATCAATATCGTCATTATCGTATTTATGAATATTTTCATTAGATCATCATCGGCACACTTTCATGATACAAAAATACCATACGTATCACCTAATTCGTCAAAGTGATGAATTAAAGTTTAGTTCAAAATTGTCATTGTTTGTACTGGCTACAAAACTCAAAAACCTTGTATACATGCGCATTATAATAAAAACGAGGCAATATTGCCCGCAAGAGAGCAATGTTGTTCAAGTCTTCGAATCGGGGCAATACATCCTGATCTTCCCCTCGTTCGTTCGTGTCTCCTTAGATCAAGATAGTAATTTATGTAAAGTTCCTTAATTAGAAGTAAATTAAATTAAATTAAGTTCTTCCATCGCTCGTTTGCTGCAATGGCCGTTTCATTAACAAGGGACAGGTCTTCATCTGTGCAACCCGTTCCGCCGCACTGCAAGATGTGGTCCATCGTCTGAGCCTCTCCGCAGTCGCAGAGAGTTTCTCCTTCATGGGCATAGCCCCATCTTGCCATATTGACCTTACACCGTCCCATTCTCGTCCGCATTCGATTTAGGCATTGCCACTCCGGCCACTTCAGGTTAAGACCTTTGATGAGTACGGGCTTGACTGATGGTGGATGATTCTGTTCAGGTGGTGGGACAGAATCGAGGAAGCTGTGTCGAGATATAAGTCGTTTGTGGGGTTGTAAGTATCCGTGTAGCATGTGTCTGTCATCTGTCGCCTGCTTCATCCGTTCCTTTAGGCAGGTGTTAGTGCGCCTTTGGTTAGGAGATCCAATGCCAGCGAGGTGATATATCTCCTCAACTTTTGTTGGTTTCAGACAGCCTGTTATCTTTCGATATGTGTTATTGAGTGTGGTGTCAAGCTTCTTCACATGGGCTGATCTGCTCCAAACTGGGCAAGCATATTCTGTGGATGACATGCATAGAGCAACAGCTGCACTTTGTACAGTTTTGGGGTCGGCGCCATAGTGTGAAGATACTAGCTTCCCGATGATGGCATTTCGAGATTCTACTTTGCCTATTGTCTTCTCGATATGTTTCTTGAAGGATAAAGTGCGATCGAGTTTTACACCTAAATACACTGGATGCTCGCAGTGGTTGAGTTGCACATTGTTCCACTTTAGCTTCAGTTCTCTCTTTGCCTCCCTGTTCTTCAAGTGGAAAACACACACCTGAGTCTTGGATGGGTTTGCCCGTAGGTAGTTTGCTCTGTAGTACTCCGAAAGGCTTGCGAGCGCTGTGTTGAGATGGAGTTCAACAGCTTCGAAGGAATGCCATCGAATAGTATTGGCCGTAACGATAGTACATTCCCCCAAATCGTAAACAAGGGAAGTATGACAAAATACACACATGGGCCCCGTCTTATAAAGTTCCGATTGATAGAAACCAATCGCAAGTCTTTCTATCAATATCAAGTTTGCATTCCTCTATCTCTTTTGTATATAGTTGCGATTGATACCAATAGCATATAAGTTCACACCCACATCCACACCCGTTTCCGCACCATCCATATATAAGTATATATAAATACATATATGAAGAGTTTCATTCCAAAAGGAGCTAGATCCACTTTGGGTACTTCTGAGTAAATCGAGTTTTTATTTCTCCATTTTCCCTTTAGCCATGTACCTTAATGTTGTTATATATGTTAAAGGTGTTACCCTGGACCAATAATATATGATAAGAAAAAATCTACCAATTTTTTTGATTTTTACTAAATTTTTAGATTTGTTTAAATCGTGGATTTAGCTCCTTTCGGAATGAAACCTGATATTGTACCTGAAAAATGTCATATTTTCTCAATAAAATCACTGAAATTTATTAAAATTTAGTAGCAAACCTTTCCTTTTAAATAATAATAGTAAAATCACAACTAAAAAAACCTTAGAAAAGAAAATAAACAACATATCACAGTTTTCATTCCAAAAGGAGCTAAATCCCTTTCATTCCAAAAGGAGCTAAATCCACGTTTCATTCCAAAAGGAGCTAAATCCACCAAATCTAAAAAATTTGTGAAAAGAGCAGAAATAACGGGTAGATTTTTTTTTCTTATCATATATTATTGGTCCAGGGTGACACCTTCAACATAAATAACAACATGAAGGTACATGGCTAAAGGGAAAGTGGAGAAATAAAAAAGGTGATTTACTCAGAAGTACCCAAAGTGGATTTAGCTCCTTTTGGAATGAAACCGATT
Organism: Strongylocentrotus droebachiensis; assembly: GCA_035222895.1. NCBI lineage: Eukaryota > Metazoa > Echinodermata > Echinoidea > Camarodonta > Strongylocentrotidae > Strongylocentrotus > Strongylocentrotus droebachiensis. The sequence goes on along the minus strand of JAVYIG010004281.1, from coordinate 82,413 downwards.
TGGATTTAGCTCCTTTTGGAATGAAACATGATATTGTACCTAAATATTTTCATACTTCCAGGTGAAATGTTTTAATGTTATATATTGCATTTTGTCCCCATGTAGGAAATCAGTATTTTAAGACAAATAACTCAATTTTGATAAAATATGGATCTAGCTCCTTTTGGAATCAAGCTCTTCATATATCACACGTGCGTGAGTGCATTTATGTAAACAATTTATGCATAAGTAAATACGTAGATGCACTTCCGATATCCGATGATATATAAGCCTAGTGCAAACATGTAAACCTATGAATATCAATCCGACTTATTTGTCATAGTACTCTATATTACAGCCTTATTAGGTAGCTCTACTTGTTGTATAGGCTTCTCACATTTTGCAGTCGTATCTATATTTCCCTCTAAACTTTATATTTTTTGTCACGTTTGCTATACATTATAAATTAGTTTATTCAAGTTATATACCTGTTTCGCTATGTAACCGACTCTTCAGCTTTAATGAATCTTAATTGTTTTTTATCTGTACATGTAAATGTTAAACAATAAACCTCAAACCAGTGACATCGGTCGACTGAGATTATTAGATAAAAAGCAAAATTTCATATTTCCTCCATATAAATATAGACCTACTGAAGAATCCAGGGAGCGGGATTTTGATGGCCTCCTCGAGACAATAGCTAAGGGGATCCATAAAGATGCTGACATCGACAGTCTAGGCGGAAAATTGGGTTTTGAACCTGCGGATAGACAACGTTACATACAAACAAACGTAAGATACCAAAATGTTACTTACATGGGAACACTTACTATGCTTCGAGATTGGAGGAACAGGACTAAAAGGTCCGAAGAACGTGAACAATTGAGGATAGCCCTGATTGCGATCAACCACAGTCGTCTGGCAGACGACCACCTAAGCGACGATTATGGCACATTAGTATGAAGTAGGAAAATAGAAAAAAGTCAATAGTTAAAATTGTGATACATGCATGGTTTTATTTTGTACTAATAATTACCTCTCTTTATACATGCATACATTCATAAAGGCGATAATCAAAAACCATACTCACACTTCCACCTTTAAAAATAGATTTTATTTAATGGTAGAAGTAGTCTTCAAAATGGCCAATGTTTTTCAAATTTAGTCACAACTATTATTCTTTTTAAATTGCCTTGTTTGTATGTGAGTCCCATTTGTTTTCATTTTTTCCTTTTTTTATATTTTATAGAATAGGCCATTTTCGTAATGTATCAAAGTTAATGCACAAATCTTTGCTTATTGCCTCGTTACAAATTATTTCATTCATCTGTTACAAACAATTGTATTTCAAAAGTGAGAATGCTTATTGCATACATTCCGTTTTGTTAAATATAACAAGCCATAATGTTTGTGCTACCTAGCAACAATCGGTGTATCCATTTTGCATTTGTTAAATTCAAATTAAACATTGGTGTCTTTGGAACTAAAAAATAACCTTGGAATACCTTTAAAGTTGTATGTGTAATTTAAATATTTGCCTAACTTGAAAGGGACTAATGCCATCTTCAAATCCCCATTTTCTGAGCCTTTGTGCAACGTCGTTTTACAGTGCGTCCCAGAAAAAACGAAACGGAGAATTATCGATGTTTTATCATACTTAATCACAACTATAATTGATAAATTACACATATTTGTAAAGCTTAGATCCTCCCCTTTCATTTGATGCAACTCATATGATGCATATTTCACGCATTAGTGATTGAATTTTTTTTGAAGCATGGACCAAGTCTTTCGTCTTCTTTGTGCATGGCTGTTCGTCAACGAAACGGAGTCTTTTGTCAATTAACTATGTTTGTTGCTACGGCAGGAAGCCAGTGAAAACGAATTCGTTTAATCAAATTATGGAAATGCAAGCATTACTTTAAACAAACAGAACGTTGTTATTCATGGCTCATTTTTCCTGATTTAGGTGTTATATAAAAGGGCAGAAAATTCACTTTCTAGAAATGTGATTTTCTTTCGATATGCCCAACGACCACAAACAAAGTGAAATAATTTTACCCATGCAAACAAATGTCATTAAAGTTGAATCTCCAATTTTTTAGAATGTAGTATTTAATGACTCCCTAGTAGAGTAATGGTCTCGTTACTGGGAGATCCAAGATTCGAAACCAAATCGACGCGCTCGCACATGTTGATGAGGCATTAATCCACATTGCCATTACCAAGTCCATCGGATCTGACTTCGAGCAGTCGGTGCCCTGGTTGCCTACTTGCACATGCATTCCAAGCAGCCAAGTGAAAGAAACCAACAAACCAATCAAACATATTATTAGCGAGGTAATTTAGCGTTATTGGATGATTGATAACCTTCATTACATCCACATTAGTCTTGAAATTATAATTTAAATGTATTTTTTCATATATCACAGCTTTACTGTAGAGGTTACATGTCTGTGCGTAGAATCTACACACTTTAATAATGGTGTCTATCCAGTGTATATATTTTAGATATCATGGGTCTCGACTTGTGCAATGCATAAGTCTGGAGATTATGATAGTGATTGTTAATGGAATATGCCATAGGATATGTTTTGCACTGCTGATATAATATTTGTCTGCTTAGGTATGCACATGTAATGCGATATGGGCATCATGGTGTATAGATTGTGTATAATCTCATATCTCAGTTTTGAGTTCACTATATTCTGTGCATAGGTTTGCACATGCTGAATGTCCAGTATATATACATCTTGTATGATATTTTTATCTTGATGTTGAGTTTATATTCTTGTTTACACGTCTGCATGTGATGAATGTCAGATGTATCTATATCTCGTATTATATTATACCTGGGTCTTGAGTTTATTAGATATTTATGCATAAGTCTTGACATAATCTCAAATATTAAATGTATATTTCATATTATATTCCACATACTAAGAATCTTGTTCTACGATATTAAGTCAAAAGTAAATCACGTGATGAAAGATAGTTCGCTCATCATTGATGGGAGAAGAAAAGTTTGTTACACTGTGTAGATAGAACTTATATCTTCAGTGAAAGTGCGTTGCACTGTGTAGATAGTAGTATAGTGCAACGCACTTAAATTGTATACGTTGCGTATACGTACGTAAGTACTGCATGCACGATACGTATTGTACACCGTTTGCTAGCTGTTAATTGATGACTTGTTGCTCTAAAATGACGGAAGAAGTGAAATGTTTCCGATGTGGAATATAAAGCAAATAATCACATTTTGGTTTCAGGCGATGGCAAACTATCACCTTCACCGATGGTAAATATTTGATTATTACCACATCCCTATTGACTATATATTTTTTGTGAATTGATCTGCACATAATGTTGACTGGTATTTATATAATATAACTCAACGTTGATTTTTGATTTGTGGGCATAATTCTGCACGTTTGATTGACGTTTGAGTCCCGGATATATATAGATTTCATAAAATATCGTTTATCACTGTTATGATTGGATTTTGGGTGTATTAGTCTCAACATTGTAATGGTGCTTACAGAATGCCCCTCTCTGTTTAGAATATATCTGATTGTCCGCACATTTTTATGATTTGATATCATATCATATCATATCATAATATCTCTCTTTCTGTTGGGTTAAAATATAACAGTGCATAAGTCTGCACATTATAATGGTGAATGTCAAATGCATATACACTGTATTCTATATGATATCGTACTAAGAATGAATTATTGTGCATATAGGGCTGCACATTTTTAAGCCAAATGTATATAAATGATTCATATAATATCATACTGAGATTGGATTTTTGTGCATAAGTCTCCACATCACAATGGTGAATATTCATTGCAAATATATTTTCATATGATCTACTGAGATCGGATTTTTGTGCATATGTCTGCACATTACAATGGTTTATATTAAATGTATGTATATTTCATGCGATATCATACTGAAATTGGATTTTTGTGCATAAGTCTGCACATCATAATGGTGAATGTCCATTCCAATTATATTCTCATATGTATACTGAGATTGGATTTTAGTGCATAAAGTCTGCACATTATAATGGTTTATATTAAATGTATGTATATTTCATGCAATATCATACTGAAATTGGATTTTTGTGCATAAGTCTGCACATCATAATGGTGAATGTCCATTCCAATTATATTCTCATATGTATACTGAGATTGGATTTTAGTGCATAAGTCTGCACATTATAATGGTTTATATCAAATGCATGTATATTTCATGCAATATCATACTGAAATTGGATTTTTGTGCATAAGTATGCACTTCATAATGGTGAATGTCCATTCCAATTCTATTCTCATATTTATACTGAGATTGGATTTTAGTGCATAAGTCTGCACATTATAATGGTTTATATCAAATGTATGTATATTTCATGCAATATCATACTGAGATTGGATTTTCGTGCATAAGTCTGCACATTACAATGGTTTATATTAAATGTATGTATATTTCATGCAATATCATACTGAGATTGGATTTTCGTGCATAAGTCTGCACATTACAATGGTTTATATTAAATGTATGTATATTTCATGCAATATCATACTGAAATTGGATTTTTGTGCATAAGTCTGCACATCATAATGGTGAATGTCCATTCCAATTATATTTTCATATGTATACTGAGATTGGAGTTTAGTGCATAAGTCTGCACATTATACTGGTTTATATCAAATGCATGTATATTTCATGCAATAACATGCTGACATTTGATTCTTGTGCATATTAAAGTCTGAACATTATAATTGTGAATGTCCATTGCATATATTTTGTATGAAATCTTATCACAATGTTAAATTCATTTTTGTTGTGTATGCATAAGTCTATTATAAATGTGAATGTCCATTGCATATACATTTCATGCAACACCATACTGAGATTGGATTTGTGTGCATCAGTAAGTCTACCTATTATGATGGTTAATAATAATAATAATAATAATACATAACATTTATTAGGCGCTTAATACTGATGTTTCTGAGCGCACAGTGTTCTGATTAAGAGAAGACTATAACCCGTAGAATTAAATTAGAAGAAAAAGCAAAAATACAAAAGTAACATAGATAAGGTAAGAAAAACAGTGGCAATCAACTAAATAAAGACAAATAAATGAAGACAAATATGGTGCGCACCTCCATTGACCGACGCACAACTGCAATTTACAATTTGAAAAGATAGGTTTTGAGTAGAGATTTGAATTGAGATACAGAGGGGGCGCAGTGAATAAAGGCGGGCAGTTTGTTCCAGAGAGCGGGGGCAATAACTGAAAAGGCGCGGTCACCATACCGGGTGTTAGTGCGGGGTCCAGGTGTTAACAGTAATGTGGAAGATGAACGAAGTGTTCGTGACGACGTACGGGAACGTAAGGATATGAGATCGGAAAGGTAAGAGGGGGCTAAGTCATTGATAGCTTTGTAGCACAGGAGAAGAATTTTGAAGGATATGCGGTGGTGAATTTTAAGCCAATGTAGTGAGTTCAATATTGGAGTTATGTGCTCTGATTTACGCGAGAGAGTCACAAGCCGAGCAGCGCTATTCTGTACCCTTTGAAGTGGGACTAGATGTGACTGAGGGAGGCCAGAAAGAGAAGAATTACAGTAATCGATATGGGTCGAGACAAAAGCATGGACTAATTTTGAAGTTGTGGGTCGGACCCCGCACTAACACCCGGTATGGTGACCGCGCCTTTTCAGTTATTGCCCCCGCTCTCTGGAACAAACTGCCCGCCTTTATTCACTGCGCCCCCTCTGTATCTCAATTCAAATCTCTACTCAAAACCTATCCCCATTGAATGTATATTTTTTAAAATATGATACCGTACTGAGATTGATTCTTGTGCATATAGGGCTGTACATATTGAAGCAAAATGTATATAAATGTTTCATTTGATATCATACTGACATCGGATTGTTATGCATAAGTCTGCACATCATGGTGAATGTCCATTGCAAATATATCTCCATGTGAGATACTAAGATTGGATTTTCGTGCATAAGTCTGCACATTATAATGGTTTATATCAAATGCATGTATATTCATGCAATATCATACTGAAATTGGATTTTTGTGCATAAGTCTGCACATTATAATGGTGAATGTCCATTCCAATTATATTCTCATATGTATACTTTGATTGGATTTTAGTGCATAAGTCTGCACATTATAATGGTTTATATCAAATGCATGTATATTTCATGCAATATCATACTGAAATTGGATTTTTGTGCATAAGTATGCACATCATATATAATGGTGAATGTCCATTCCAATTCTATTCTCATATGTATACTGAGATTGGATTTTAGTGCATAAGTCTGCACATTATAATGGTTTATATCAAATGTATGTATATTTCATGCAATATCATACTGAAATTGGATTTTCGTGCATAAGTCTGCACATTACAATGGTTTATATTAAATGTATGTATATTTCATGCAATATCATACTGAAATTGGATTTTTGTGCATAAGTCTGCACATCATAATGGTGAATTTCCATTCCAATTATATTTTCATATGTATACTGACATTTGATTCTTGTGCATAAGTCTGAACATTATAATTGTGAATGTCCATTGCATATATTTTGTATGAAATCGTATCACAATGTTAAATTCATTTTTGTTGTGTATGCATAAGTCTATTATAAATGTGAATGTCCATTGCATATACATTTCATGCAACACCATACTGAGATTGGATTTGTGTGCATAAGTAAGTCTACCTATTATGATGGTTAATGCCCATTGAATGTATATTTTTTTAAATATGATACCGTACTGAGATTGATTCTTGTGGATATAGGGCTGTACATATTGAAACAAAATGTATATAAATGTTGTATATGATATCATACTGACATCGGATTGTTATGCATAAGTCTGCACATCATGGTGAATGTCCATTGCAAATATATCTCCATGTGAGATACTAAGATTAAATTTTCGTGCATAATTCTGACATTATAATTGTTTATATCAAATGCATGTAAATTCCATGCAATATCATACAGAGATTTGATTATTGTGCATAATTAAGTCTGCGCATTATAATGGTGAATGCCCATTTCATATATTTTGTACGAAATCATATCACGATGTTGAATTACGATTTTGGTGTGCATAAGTCTGAACTGGTAAATGTTCATTGCATATAAATGTTTCATATTATATCATACTAAAATCCTATTGCACTAAGTGAGACCTATCTTGGGTTCATCCAACAAAAGAAAACGTAAAATTTAAGAAAAATAATAAGAAGAAGAAAACAAAACACTGAAATACATAGATTTATTTTTTGAAAACGATGTGTATTTTTAGATTATTTTAAACTTCATTGTTATTGTTCATTCTCACATTCTATTTCCTTGACTATCCTAGAATAATCAAACCATATGATATGTTGATAATGAACAACAATTGAAAACAAAGGAAATAAAACTAAGAAATACATACAAAATATGAACTACTTTTTTTTTGCTATGTATCTATGAATTCGAACGTCTCCTTCAAGGTAAAGATTAGTTTGGAAAACTCCCCCTCTCAGCAAATGAAATGGAAGCTCTTATTACCAATCATGTAAAAGAATATGTTTTGACTAATACGTTATGATACAATTTTTTTTCCAAGAAACCGCCTACTAATTAATATATTTGGTAAATTATTATATCTCTTTGGACCTAATAGATATCGCGCACGTGTCGCGTAGTCCCATATACATCTTTCTGTGTACACTGATTGTAACTGTACCAAGACTGGGCTAAATTTCTTATCATTTTGATGATTCCAGAACCTTGCAGTACACATCAATATTTATATGCTACATGAGCAACCTTTTCTGAACGATTCCAAAACGTTTCTTTCACAATGCAATCGCATGACCATAACTGGTCTTTATCTTTAAACAACTAATTTTTCAACCATTTTACACTGTAAAACTGCAAAATAGGTATGTTTTGAATAAATCAATGTTTAAAAAAATTAAAATTGTCATTTTGTTTATTATTCTATTCAATAAGTGTACCCATTTTCATCTTCATATCGCTAACCACAGCCGAAATCTTAGGGGGTCATAACGCCCCCACCCCAACCCCCACCCCCATCGAAATATCCCGGCCTCGATCATTAGGGTTAAAGAGATTGTGGTTTTTAATCTGGTTAACATACTTTTGGGGGCTTCATTCGGAGATCTTTAACATCATTTCTTGACTTTAATCATTATCTGCAGCAACTCTTATATTTAAGATCATGATTGTCAACGACAGAGTGTCCACACTGTTTTGCAGTCATCTATTATGGTCACACCCCCTTCAAACTAATGCATGCCCATTGTCATCCTTATCATCATCACCACCACCACCACTAATACCATCGTCATCACAATCATTCCAAAGACATGGTTCAGTGATTTCACAGATGAAGAAACTGAACCAGTACATTATACTCACTCTCTTGAAATTTCTTATTTTTTAATTTGGAAGAGTGTCTTTACTTATCAGTGACGTAAGCACCAAATGTTTCTACAATCTGATATCGTGTAAGCATTATACATTCACTAACAGATGCTGCCGTTTTGGGGAAAAAGTACTACAACAAAATATTAACTGGTCTTCCGTGTTCAAAAGGAATTTAACGCATACTAGGGAACGTCGCTTAAGATAGTTCAATTCTAAATTGCTGACACGTGCTCCTTTTCTTTTCAAGAAGGTGTCTTATCCCTTTCGATAACATTGATGACGCAATGTTTACTCGCAAATCAATATGGCTGCCTTAACCGTGAAAGGGTGTACTGAACTTATCTCGACAAATCATCGAAGCTTGTAACTTACAATCTCTACGTCATCAATATTGATTTTTCTTCTCTTATCAATCAAACATTTATGAATAATCTTTATCACGTAGGTTTAAATTGTGCTCAACATACAGTTAATATTTTTATTCTCCGCCTCTCTCGAAAACCTTGAATGTTCTACACAATCTTGTTTGTGCCCTCTCTCTGATCTTTTGTTTGCTTCTATTGTGCCATTGTATGCTACCACCAGGGGCGTCTCAAAAAGGGTGTGGGGGATGCGATACCCCCCCCCCCCACCTGTCAGGATATTGTCGGTTAAATTGCGCTGCCGTCGGGCAAAAAGAGGGATTGAAAAAAAAGGGAGGGAAAGTGAAAGAAAGAAAAAAAAGGAAAGAAAGGAAAGAAAGGAAAAGAAAGAAAAGAAAGAAGAAGGAAAAAAAGAGAAAAAGGGAAACAAAAGAAACGGGGGATGAAAGAGAGGAGGAGTGGGAGTAAAAGAGAGATGGGGGTTGTTGGGTGGAGTCGTTTCGTCAAGGGAGCAAGAAAGACACGCATAAATATGTTGCTGTGTCGGGTCAGCTGTGTCGGGTCAGATGTGTCGGGTCAGATGTGTCGGTATTCTTGCTCGATCCTCGTGTACTATATTAATGCAGAAGTTTGAAGTCGGTGAGATTATATCGGGCGGCCGACTAGTTTTTTTCCCTACTGACTGACTTTTTATCCGCTGTGACGACTTCGAGAGTGACTACAACTACAATAGTTGTATTTTCTCGAAGTTTCACTTTCTTATAATATCAGCTAAAGAAATCAGAGGTTTACACATATTGCTCCGATTGTCTCATTTTCGCTCGCGTGAACTTTGCCAGCACAAACCACTGACCTCTATACCTCCTGGACGGATCATCGCCCATTCCCATTCACTATACGTTACGTACTAAAAGGCTGTATTGTCTGACCGTTCATGAATATTCATGTTTGTGCTAAACTCGGCAAAATGTTTGCTTTTACTAAATGGAAAAATGACGGTGGGGGGGGGGGGGGGGGGGGGTGTTGAATGAAATTGACATAATGAACCAATCTCACATTGCATTGTAGACAAACCTAGGTTTATGTGCGTCGTATGACGCGTTTCAGACCAAGGTTGTCTGAACCTTGGTCCCCTTTGTGAATTCGGGACAAAAGGATCTAATATATGTAATTGTAAAACGAGATAATCATCCTCTCTTAATCATAATAATTATCATCACCCTCTCCTAATCAAAATTATCACAGTCATCATGATCTCACAACTTCCCCCAAAGAAAGACTCTTGATGTTTCCCCTTCTCTATGAAGGTTATATGATCTTCCTGTCAAAATACCTTATACTAATACAACCAGTGACAATTCATATAAAGCTAAATTATTACGATCAACATAATAACATACACAAAGGGATCTAATAAATGCAATTATATACCGCACTTAAGAAATCCAGCCATCTGATTGGTCGAAATTGCATTCATAAACTTTAACTATTCCTGTAAAATTCCCGGTAAAATTCCAAACCCATGTAATAGTTCTAAAAAATAGTTCTAAAATCCCAGTAACCATGGTTACCTGGAAAATAGTTCAGTCTTGGTGAAATACCCATAGGTTGACATGTTAAAAAATGGTCTGAGCGATCGAGGATACCGTACATGTGCATTGTTGACATGAAGACGAAAATAAACTTCCAAAAACAACATCTGCCGATGGATCTTGATCTAAGTTCGTGCCAATGCATTGCAAAAGTAAAAGAAGGGCCCATTTAGTGGAGCTGCTGCGAAGTTTCCAGCACGCGAAGCCGTTTTCAATCCATTTTAATGTATAAATAAAAGAAAACTGCTCAACTTGGAATCAGTGCGCGATGGCCGAGCGGTCTAAGGCGGCGATTTCAGTCACATCATCGTTCGTGCGCAAGAGATCGAATCCCAACTGCTACAAAAGTTTTTTTATTTTTTATTTTTTAGTCTACTCTCAAAGATACACTCATAAAAAAACAACCGTGCAGATAAACTAGATAAAGGCCAAGGTGGTGTCATAAGTTGACTCTTTTTTTTCGGCATATAAAAGTATTAATGACTGCTTTAATATTCGAGAAATAGTTGTTTTTATACGCTCTCGGGAAGGTTACAATTGGGCTATTGCCCTCGGCACGCCTCGGGCAATAGCACAATTCTAACCTTCCCTTGAGCGTATAAAACCACTATTTCTTCCAAAGCAGTCATTTATACTATATTATTAACCGTATCAGACATATGAGCAGGGCAATTTTTAAATGTTATTGCCCTCAAGGTTTGATGGATAAGCCAACAAAATTACAATATTTTAGCCCGCTCAGAAAAGTCAATGGGTTGTTGTGTGTAATTTGCCGGTCAATATGGTTATACAGTAAACCAATGAACAAATATTTTAGCCCGCTCAGAAAAGTCAATGGGACTTGTGTGTAATTTGCCGGTCAATATGGTTATACAGTAAACCAATGAACAATTAACAAACATCGCGCATCGTGTATAAGAAAATGCGCACTTTGCGCGAACTCTATTGTGACGTAACAATCACACCCTAGGCAAACGGTTTGCAGTGTATCGAAAATCTGTCAAACACTGGATGAACAGTGCTGGTTTGACAATGTTTTTGCAACTTCTAATGCTAGGAAACCCTGTGTAGCCTACATAATTTAAGAGTATAAGATAGTAAGAGTTTCTTGTTTGCTCTAGATGTCTGACGTGGTTAATAATACTAATATTGACTGCCTAATTCAGGGCAATACGACTTGTCATATATCACCCTCACCTTCGGTTCGGGCGATATATGTCGTATTGCCCAGAAGGCAGTCAATTTTACTTAATTATACAAAAAGAGATCATCATCGTAATTATCTCCATATTGATCTCAAAACGTCACACAAGAAAGACAAGGATTCGTTTCATATTCCCCCTTTATAATTTTCTACCAGTCAAAATACCTTATGCTTTACAACCAGTTACAACGGGCGACAATTCAAATAAAGACAAATTATTATGATCAACATATTAACAGAAACAAAGGGATTTAATAAATGTAATTTAAAAAAAAGATATCATCATGATTATCCTCATCATCCTCTCCTCATCATGTCCATCATGATCTCACAACCTCATTAATGAAAGACAAGGATTCGTACCATATTTCCCTTCCTTTATGACGGTAAAGTTCTTCCAGTCAAAATACTTATGCTTACAACCAGTTACAATAAAATAGTTTATCCAGCATAGTTGAAAAGAGGCCCATGAAAAAAATAATCATGAAATTAAGAGTGGGTCTTCTGCACTCGGAGATATCCATAGCGGTACCTCGATAGCGGGGGAAGGGGGGGGGGAATTCCGTCTCTATTTTTATCGCATTACCGGATACACTATTCCCAACTCCTAATATGATTTTTGCGAATTTCATCCTAAATATATATATATATATATATCATGCCATTGTAACCCGTACGTGTAGAAAGATACTTCCTCCAGCAATATCAAAGAAATCTGCCTGTCCCCCAAAACAACATTTATCCATTATTTTTGTTAAAGGTTAACCGTTGTCAGAGATTTCATATTCTGTCAGCGACTCAAAAAAGATCTACAATATTTAAAAGAAGTTTTAAAAAAGTTTCAGATAAATTTAAACAAGTGGCGTACAAAAGGAAAATAGTTACATTGGGACACGTGGCAAAAATGGCGACACGAAATGAAATCATAAAAAGGATACTATAAATCCCCATCAACAAACCTTCCGCGTCAGTAATAGTTTGCTCCCCTGAATGATTTCATCTAGTCCAGACCCCCTCCCATCTCGTGGTTGCCAGTGCCTCCTCCCCCTCAATGACTTCACAAAGCTACGCCATCAAATTTATTTAAGTTCAACCATGGAGTTACTAAAGCTTAACTCCATGGTTTGACCAAGCGTGTCCCTTCAGGCCTGTCCAGGTTACGAGGCCATCTTCGATTCCATTCCAATCCGGGACTTCGTAAAGCGCCAAGCGCCGATGAGACTGCAGACTACTGACGATTCACCTGATGATTCACCTGAGGAAGACTGGTGCATAGTGATCGTTATCTGTAAGCAATGTGGAATAGGTAATACTCTACCCAGAAGATAGTCCAGAATCTGGCCAGTCCTTTATTTATATTCCATATAACTGATTCTAGCCGCCGAAGATGGCGTTATCAACAAACAAATGTACGCTCATCAGCCCAGCCTTTTTTTTGTTTTCGCCGGGCGTCCTATCTTCGGCTGGCAGCAAGTAAGTAGGGGGGGGGGGAGGGGGGTCGCATATTGCGGGTTACTAAATGTGAATTAGGCGCCGCATGACCGTTACCAAAATCGCGGGAAAAGGGGTCCATTTCAAGCAATGTCCACGGACAAAATAATCCTCGAAATATATAAAATAGAGGTGCACCGGTGTCCTCGAAATTGATCAATCGGGGTCAGGAAAAAGGAAAAGAGAAAACCCGAGAAGAAAAATTCTCGGAGTCAAGTCTTGTCCTTGAAATATGGTACAATAGGGGTAAATTTGCGAAAGTTTACTTACAATCTTATAAATAGGGGTATTCCAAAGTACGATTTCGTCTGTTTTGACGTTAAAAAAGGGGTTAAATTTCACAAAATGTCCAATTTGCATTTGTGGCAACGGTCATACGCGTCACCCTCTGCCGGGGTGACACCATTGGGATATCGCGTTGGTGTGGTGAAGATCAAAATGATATAATCGGCCAGATTCTGGACTACCCAGAGGACTGTACTTGCTCTGGAAGAGGAAGAGGAAGAGGAAGAGGAAGGAATATCTTTAGCTGGGTTTCGATCGTCGAAGGCACGAACATGCTGGGGTTCCCTCTGACGTTGAGGGGGTGAGCTGGGTGTCCAGCACTTAGATGCAAGCTGTGAATAGAAGAACTGACACAGAAGGTAAACGAAGAGAGACGACAAATTAATTAAAGACAACTTACGATCAATATATTAACACTACAAACACAAAATTGACAAAATAATAGAGCAAATGTTGGGTTCGTTTTACAAAAAGTTAGAATTATGATATTTAAGAAAAGCGATGTTTAGGAAAAGTAAGGTTTAAGAAAAGAAGTTGTAAATATATTAGGAAATAATTGTAGATCACGACATGACATTATTCCATGTGCTTCTGTTTCTACGTTACAGCCTTCCAATAAATCGACCGGTATGTATAAGTTATGATTTCTGGCAGCTGCCATAGAGACATGATCAAATATTCCATTTCTATTCTGAACACGATCGCAAAGACTTTCGAGAAATAATCTTCAGGGCGATTTCAATAAGCCTGCACCGATTCCATGGTTTTATTGCCAATATAAATCGTGTTCGGATAATGCAATACACCATTGTAATGCTTGTAAATTTCAGTAGGTGGCAGACATGGCTATTGATGACTTTGCATGCTTATTGAAGAAAGGTTTCCATTGGCAACTTGGAAGCTTTGCCTGGCATAGCAACAGCTAATGTCGGCATATGCAAAGTGAAGTCCATCTATAGAGGTGGCATCATGTATAGCAGGTGAATTAATCAGTTAGTAACCAGGCGGATTTTTGAGAGAAACATATATAAATTATTGACATTAGTAAACAGGTCACTCGATTCAGGTTGATTTTGTTTAAATCTTATATGTACTAGTTTGTAGGAGGGTTTCCTGAAACATCCCAGAGTACAGGAGAAGAACTTATCAATTGCACTCAGCGCTCTAAATCCTTTGAACTTTCTGCACTACTAAATGTCTAATCACTTTTGTCCAGTCAATATACCGATATACTGGCAAAAATCAGAGGAATATCTACAATAAAGCACATTTTTGGCTCAAAATTTATATTTCACACACTACATCACTCTTTGAAATTGATATCAGAATGAAGGTATTTTAAGTATCCATCTTTTGACACCAAATACATGGTGATTAGAGGTTTTAGTTCAAAGTTATCTTTAAAACTCGATGTAAACACACCGTTATACACTAATGCACGTATATGCATACAGTTATTACACATGTGGGCAAAAATGTTGTTTTTGTGGAAATCAAATCAATAACTTTGGATTGCTATAACTTTTTATTCAAACAATATATAAACCTCTCCCTCGCACAGGATATTGTCGTTGTACATAAGCAAATTCCTGGAAAGTTATGAAAAAATGCAATTCTCCAATTTTGATATATGGAAAATAATGTTTTTTATAAAATTACATTTTTCGAAAAAAAAATCACAAAAATCATGTTTTTTACTTAAATTTGCGATGTTAATTAATCCCAAATTCTTTGAAATTGGTATCAAAATGTAGATAATTTAACTCTCTTTCATATAACATCAAAATCATTGTGGTTCAAATAGTATTTACATAATACTATTTTGTCGTCAAAATGGACACTTTTTTGGTGGGGGCGTCCCCCTGGCCACACCCACCACTTAGAACATGCCAGACGGTCATTTTTGTATATGGAGGTATGCTATATTTACATCTGTGCACATTGAAATTGGTTTCCTTCCCAGCTAGGTTGACCCCCACTGGCTCCCGGTCTAGGACCCCCCAGGAAATGAAGGAGGGGTCTGAAAATTTGAACCCCATCATTTTTGGTCAATTGGGACCCTTTTGAAGCCAAAACAGCAAAAAAATTAACTTTGGCACAAAAATCCTACGGGAGCTGTCTCAGTGACATACCGTACCACACTAACAATGTGGCTGTAAAGTCCATACAATCGTGTCTAAAAGTTCAAAATATTCTGCCTATCAGAAACGACCTAAAATCGCAAATGAAAAAACACCCATATTTTTCATGCCGATCATTTCCTTAAAAAAATTACAAGCATCGATTATACCTCAGTCATACCGATAAACTGACTCCAATCCGACTAATTTGGGGCAATGGGGTGGGGGTGGGGGTGGGGGTGGGGGGGGGGGGGGGGTAATGTAATGTTGTTGTTGTTGTTGCTCGTTCTGCTGTCGGAATCGGGGTGTGAATGGGATTTTACACATGAAGATAATTGTACACCAGGGGGCCGTTTCACAAAACTTGTCATCAGTGACAAATTATAATTTGTGTTATTAAGCTACTGAAATCCTTGCTTCTGATTGGTTTTCAGCAGACCTATCACATGTAGAAAATCAGCACATGAACATCTAATATCAGGGGCGGATCTAGCTTTTTGCCAAGGGGGGTTGACCAATATTTGTTTTAATTTTTAATCGCGCCGTTTTACTGTTTTCCTTTATTTCTTTTTTTCACTTGGCCGCCCAGGGGGGGGGGGGGGGGTTAAACCCCCGATAACCCCCCCCCCTAGATCCGCCCCTGAATATGTTGTTTCGTCATTTAATAACCACAAACAAAAACATAAAACATATCAACATGTGAACAGCATAGTGGAACCTATACAAAAAATATTTGTACTTCAATATTTACTAAGGACAAAGATAAATGCTTGAGAACTAAGAAAATAAGGGGAAAAAAAGACTTATTAGGTTGTAATTAAAAAAACGACTAAACGATTTAATTCCCCCCTCCCCCTCAAAAAAAAAAGAAAAAAAAGAAAGAGAAAGATAGATAGGAAAACAAAAAATACTATCTGGAATTACTGCACTGTTCTCTGTCAGTTTAAGGAGTCCAGCTAGCTCATAACTCACAAGTGCTCTAGTATTTCTGGTGGTAATGAATTTTTTTTGTTAATTCAACCATACCGCCCCTACTAGATGAACGGTACATGCATGTGATCGCCCCTAAATAATTGTGATCTTCACACAAAAATGGCCAAAACAAAATTGTTGCAATAACAAACCATGACCATGATCATGATGAGTAAGTCAAAAAAAGGTCGAAGGACACATTTTACAGGAAAGCCCAAATAAATTATTCATACCCCTTGTAAATTTCGTGTTCTTTTCTTTTGTTCTCCGTAACTCAAGAATGAAATGTGGAATGATAGACTTGTGGTCTTTGCTGAATACTTTTGATGTAAGCTTGATATGTCACATTATCAAGAAACATAAATAGTGACATCAATTTTTCACATACTGAAAAATTACAAAACTTGGTAAGGTTAGGAAAAATTTAGTTGTTAACTGTACATATGTAAATTGCAATAGACAACAGAGGAAGGTAAAACATACATATCAATTACAGCGAGAGTGTAGCAGAACCTATAAAAAGGATCATGAAAACTCCCAACTTTTTCAGACTAAAAAGGAAAAAAAATACATATACTACTAGGTATCACTGCACTGTCCTCTGGCAGTTTAAGGATCGAGTCCGGCCAGCTCATAATTCACAAGTGCTCTAGTAATTCGTGTAATTTCACCTATATTAACCCCCCCCCCCCCTTCCCAGAAGAGAAAGATAGAAGGAAAAAGAAAGACAAAAATGTCACTAGGCATTACTGCACTGTTCTCTGGCAGTTTAATGATCAAGTCCAGCCAGCTCATAATTCACAAGTGCTCTAGTAGTACGTGTGATTTCACCTATATTAAATTTACCCCTCCCCCCCCCCCCCTAAGAAGAGAAAGATAGAAGGAAAAGGAAAGACAAAATGTTACTAGGCATTACTGCACTGTTCTCTGGAAGTTTAAGGATCAAGTCCAGCCAGCTCATAATTCACAAGTGCTCTAGTAATTCGTGTGATTTCACCTACATTTATTTACCTCCCCCACAAGAAAGGAAAGAAGATAGAACAAAAAAGAAAACTGTCACCTAGTATTACTGCACTGTTCTTCGGCAGTTTAAGGATCGAGTCCAGCCAGCTCATAGTTCACAAGTGCTCTAGTAATACAGGTGATTCACCTATGTTTATATACTCCCCTAATTTAAAAGAAAAAACCCAAAACACACAACAGTGATACAAGTGATTCAACCAGACCTTTGAACGTTACGTACGGGGCCAGTTAAGGCATAAATGCCAACAGAACAAGACCGAAGTGAAAAAACACGATCAGTCTGATGATTCAATGCGATGACAAAAGAATGACAATGAATCTAATGTACCCCATTCAAATATAAGTAGACAAGTCTAGAGTAGCAAAATGTCAAAGGACACATCTGCGTGAATGCCCATACAAATATGTGGAGCACAAAAATATATTGAAGTTTCGGTATACACTCTATCAAAGAAAGATTAACAAATCATGGTAATTAAAGTAACACAGTAGCACAAGTCTTTACAATTAAACCCGACCCGCGTCCATACAAATAGAAAATATATAAATGTTTCACTTGGTATCACTGCACTGTTCTCTGACAGTTTAAGGATAAAGTCCAGCCAGCTCATAACTAACAGGTAACTCACAAGTGCTCTAGTAATACAGGTGATTCACCTATATTTATCTACCCCTCCCCCCCCCCAAAAAAAAAAAAGAGAAAAAAAGAAGAAGAAATGATAGGAAAAAAGAACTGTCACCTAGTATTACTGCACCTGTTCTCTGGCAGTTTAAAGTTTGTTTGGTCCCACCTGGATCCATCCTTTAAATCCCCACTGCCCTATAAGCTACTTGCTCCCTCTATATAGAAAACAATGCTTAATCGGTGACCATTGGTCCCCCATAATCCTCTTTTCTTATGTTAATTGAGTTGTTGAGATAGACACGTGTCAGTGACCACCCCTGTGTGGTCTAATCCCTCCTGGCCTCACTAGTTCAGACGGGCTTTAAAGAAATTCGGGGGGGGGGGGATTTTCAACAAATCTACATCAGCAATCATACATAGTAGAAGTCGTACACAGGGAGGGGCAGAACATCATGCAATATATCTTGCGGGGCATCAGGGAGGAAATCATTTCATTCGGTATTCGGCAGTTTTAAGCGATATGGGTAAAACATTCCAAATTTATCCTCAGAATCCGATTACTCATTCACATATTTTTTTAATCCAACTATTAACTAGGTTCGGACAATAAAAAATACATACATGTTTTAATGATTGTCCATCTACTGGTACTAAGTAAGCGTGCAAACAGTAGCATTTTGGGAGTAAATTTGGTTCGACTTGAATAAGCCATTTTCGTAATGTAACCACATTTTCTTTGTGAAGCGCCTCGATAAGAATTATTTCATTCACCTGTTTCGAATAAATGTACCCCAATAGTGAGAATTAAAATCGCAACAATATGTGTTGCTAGGTAGGAGCAAACATTATGGCTTGACCTACCTAGCAACGCATAATATATTCAATTTGTATTTTGACTATTGAAGTACAATTAACAGGAAAAAATCGTATCAAGGCACTAAAGTAAAATGGTCTATCAAATCAATCACAAATTGTTAGTACCCCTTTTATTAAACAATCTGGCCAAAATAGACTGGTTTTAAAATTACTAAAGCCTCGGTCACAAATGCCATTACGAACTTCTACGAACGCCGTACGAACGATTTTCAGACAATGGAAATTCGGGAAGACAATGGAAAAACAGGGAGATTCGTACGAAATTATCGTTCGTACGAACCTTTGTGACCGTAGCATGATGCTACGACCACAAGGGCTCGTATATAATTCAAATTGATGGATGTTTCTTTTCTGGGGACCTAGTGACGAGTTATTCCATTAACCTGTTATTAAAAAATGAGCTACGATACTTAGAATCCATTCTGCATACATTACATGTTGCTTTGCCGGGCTAGCCTCGGACAAGGTTTTAGGTTGTCAAGTGTATACAATTTGAATATGTTATTAATCTGGTCCATTGTAACGAGGTCAAAGTTCTGCAAGAATCTTCAATGTTGAAGGAAGCAGACTACACCGAAGGAGAAGTTTTATTGAAATTAAGTGAAGGGGAACATGGACAAGAAAATGAAAAAATGCAAGCCAATAAAACAAAAGGACCCGAGAGCAGGCTGAAAGGAAACATTTTACATTTAATTAATGAATTTCGGATTACTCAACCTAATAATGATAATGTTATGATTATAAATGAGATGGGAAAACTTACATTTACAGTAATTTGCATTGAAGTTTCCTGGGCGTCCCTAAAGGCTCGAGATATCTGGAAGTCGCATGTATACCGCAACGTCATCGCAAAGCGTCCAATCTTTTTTCCTTATTATAAGAACAGAAAATTAAAATTGTGTAATGAAAACATAATAATGAGCATGATGAGAGATTAATGGCAACATTCATTTTTAATGAATTAAATTGATATAATTCATTTTTAATGAATTAAATTGATATAATGGTAGTAAATCCATCCCACTTTCCATTATATATCATTATTCAATATTATATGAAATACCAGTATAAGCCCCCTTACTACGTACATTTTTTTTACTGGTGATGACTCACGAGTCAGAATGTAGATTGCACGCATTAGTTGCAGCAATTTCAGGCCCCCCCTCCCAAATATTGTACCTTGCCCGACCTAACAACATCATGATGCATGTTAACTGCATTGAGACTGATAGATTGAAATAAAAACTCATTATAGGTGAATTAGTAACACTGTCGTAATACACCTGAAAAAAAAGTGAATTCAATTTGCATGCATTACCATGCGTGATTACGAAATATCTGATAACTCTCACACACAGCAAAGACTGATAAAGATCCCTGCGAAATGAACACATAAATTAAATCAACCTTCTTCGCTAAATCATGACAGGATGAAAATCAAATTACAACAATTTAATAAACAAAAAATACTACGCGATGGTATCAATATCCAAATGAATGTAACTTCAATGACATAACAATTATTCACTGTCGACTTACGTGTGTGAGGTCCGAATTGAAAATGGCGCCTTCGAGCATGCACGGGTTCACACGGGTTCATGCACTGAGTTCACGCAAGCGCAGTCGTTGTTTCGATCTGTTGTGGGACTTATTAGGACATGCACTGCTGCAGTATTCGTGACACGAAGAAAGCAGAGCCATCTATACACAGAGTTTGGCCAACTTGGTTTCACTGGGTCACAACATGGCGTATATTTTTTTGTTTTGTGCTTGCCCAACAGCAGTAGTCGCCATATTGTGTCCAACTCAAACCGGGTTGGCCAAACTCTCCTAATCAATGGCACTGGAAGAAAGCAAGTTATAACGTCCTCTGCGGGCTAATTCTTTGTAGTATTGTGGACCAAATCCTTCCACAACTTGGGGGGAAATGCAGGGGAAGGCAATCAGGGGCGTCCCCAAAGGGGGGGGGGGGGTGGGGGGTGCGACACCCCTCCACCTGTCAGGATATTGTCGGTAAAATTGCGCTGCCTTCGGGAAAAAAGAGAAAAGGGGGAGGTAAAAAGAGAGGGAAAGGGAAAGAAAAGAAAAAAGAAAAGGAAAAGAAAAAAAAAGAAAGGAAAGAAAAGAGAAAGGAATGAAAGAGAAAAAAGAAAAGAGGGACAAGAGGAAAGAAAGGAAAAGAAAGAAAAGGAAGAAAAGGAAAAGGAAAAAAAAAGAGGAGAAAATGGAAACAAAAGAAACGGGGGTGAAGAGGGGAGAGAGGGGGGAGGTAAGAGCCTGAGAAAGGAGGAGTGGGAGTAAAAGAAAAGGGGGGGGGGGGTTGTGGGTGGAGTCGTCTCGTAAAGGAAGCAAGAAAGACATGGGTAAATATGTTGCTGTGTCGGGTCAGCTGTGTCGGTATTCTTGCTCGATCCTCGTGTATTATATCAATGCAGAACTTTGAAGTCGGTGAGATGTATATTGTCGGTCGGCCGACAAGTGTTTTCCCCTAAGAACTGTGACTTTTATCCGCTGTGACGACTTCGAGAGTGACTACAACTACAATACTTGTATTTTCTCGAAGTTTCACTTTCCTATAATATCAGCTAAAGAAATCATAGGTTTACAATTTTCGGGGAAACTAATCCAAACAAGGATCAAGAGTCAACAACGGTACGACGAATCGTCTTCCTTTCTCTATATTTTAATGAAACGCAAAAATTCCCGCGCGAAGCGCGGGAGAGGAAAACTTCATTTAGACGAGTCGAGAACGGTTCAACGAATCGTCTTCTTTCTCTCATAATTTAAGGAAACGTCAAAGCTTCCGCGCTTTGCGCGGGAAGGGGAGAAACTGAAATTAGACAAGGATTAACATCGAGAACGGTACAGGAAATCGTCTACATTTTATAATAATTTAATGAAACGTCAAAGCTTTCGCGCTTCGCGCGGAAGGGGGGGGGGGGGGAGAGAGGGAAACCTCATTCAGACAAGGATTAACAGTCGAGATCGGTACAATAAATCGTCTTCTTTTCCTAATAATTTAAGAAAAAGTCTAAGCTTCCACGCTTCGTGCGGGAGGCCTAACACCGACACCCCCCTAATGAGCGCGCTTCGCTTGCTCACTACCGCCCCTCCCTAAAATAAGATCCTCGCTCCGCACCTGCATTAAAATATATAGCTTTGATGATGACTAAGTTGACGAAATAATTCGAATATTTATGTCGTCGAGGAAAATGATCATTTGCGCATACGCAATTACTATAGATAGTCCATAGGAAAAACAATTTAGCCTTCGGCCCCGGGTTTATAAGGTTAAATTTGTAGATATTGGGATATTTAATTTTGTCGGTAATTGGTGGCTAGTTTTGTCGGTAATCGTTGGCCTCTACACCCCCCACTGACAGATTTTCGACCAAATAAGAAAAAGAAGATACTTACCTTTCCTTCCTCAAACAGTTTCGCAAACAAGGACTCTCCATACCAAAGGTATATGGATCACATAAAGTTAAAATTTGTTGCCCCTCCCAATACCATGGCTTTGAAAGGCAACTGCTCTCTCTCTCTTTCTCTCTTTCTCTCTTTCTCCCTCTCTCTCTCCCTCTCTCTCTCTCTCTCACCTCCCCACTCTCTCTTTCTCCCTCCTTCTCTCCTCATTTCTCTCTCTCTCTCTCTCTCCATCCTAATCTCTCTCACTGCCCCTTCAGTAAACATCGTGGATAGAAATACAGTATACGGGTGTATGTTTTCCTTGGGGGAGGGGGGGGGGGGGAGGGGTTGGAATGGGAGGAGTGACGCCGCTTGAATTAAACATGATTTGGGACCTGCAATTTAAAGATACAAACAAACGTCTACCCCCTTATAATAAACGTCTTGCCTAAAGCGTAAGGAGTTGTTGCTCCTCCCGAAATACAATCAATCATAAAATATTGTTTTCATGGAAACAGTTGCGAATCATACCATCAATAAAAGACGTAGTAGCATTATGATTTGCTTTATGAATTAGCGAAGTGCTTTCTCAGCAGTCGGGTAAAAACACACAAACCACACTGTACAAAGGGAGTATTCCTCGTGTACGAAATCATACACCAGAACTAAATTTTTATAATGGGAGAATCATCATAATTTAGTTATGTAAACTTTCCTTTTCTTGTCCAATGCATTTAAAACTCGCCCTAATTTTCTTCTTCTAGTTTCTCATTTTTAGTCAGGCACACCTTCTATAGTTGATGAATTCCCAAAGTAATTATATCTATCCCATCATGGCAAGCTTGCTTCCTGTGTACGGATTTATCTCACACTTCAATCCTATTTCAATTCGAAATATATGTTGTTCTGTCTCGTCACGCCGAATTTCTATTACGGATTGAATACAGCACCGAAGTGTGACGTCCTACTGGCCAAGTTGTCAATTAGGTTGTTGGTTCCAAACATTAGGGACTTTTAGATTATGCACGAACGAACGCGGACTGCCCTTTTAAGGCAATGTGACGTCACTCCCAGTGCCTTAAAAGGACGTCACATTGCCTTAAAAAGGCAGTCCACGTTCTCGTCGTGCATAATCTAAAAGTCCCTAATATTGTGTTGTACAATGGCGTGGTGATGACACCAGCACGAAACGCTGAATTGTCCATGCTCTGATTCCGCTGTGAATCTCAGTTATGCGAAGGCTCTGTTGTTTGAAACCAGTAACCTGGACGACTAACAACTATGACGTTAGCTCTTCGGTATTTTATTCATATTTTCTTTTAAAGGCCCGGTCACACACAGGGGACGCATGGTTCATCTTTCAATATTGAAGCGATGCTAAAAACAGGCGCTACATAATCAAAAGGGGAATCCCAAAATAATGTAACTCTAAGAATTTTTACCAGGCAGAATAATGTATGGGATTTACTTACAGGGTCTGAACAACAGTGCGGGATATCATCACAAAATTGTACATGAAACCACATCCAATCATGAAAAAAAAAATCAACTGATGTACAATAAACTTGAGTTGTGTTTTGTACTCTTTCCAAGCAATATAAATATTTTCCTTTCATAATTGCATCATAGATAATAAAGTACATGTAACCTTTACTGAGATGCAAAATACGTCATGTAAGTGGGAAATAATCAAGTGCAGAAAGCTTTAAGCTGCTATATCATTGATATTTGACAAAGGGAAAAGACGTGTGTCATTTTGAACATGTCTAAATATCAAAAGTACCTTCGAAAATCCTGATTTACTACAATAATTAGCGATGTTGAGCACAAAGCTTTCCCATATGAATGTCTGTAACCAGTGGCGTAATGAGCAAACCAATTTGAGGGGCAGAAGAAAAACAAATCCGCATCATCACCTAGTGCCATAGTGGTCAACCTTTTTAAGGAGGTGGGGGGGGGGGGGGGTGCGGATATTGACGATAACGGTCAAGATGTGGGCCTAAAAACTACGTTTTTAGCTTTGGCGTACTGTTTTAGTTGAATGAATGTCTCCTGGAAAAGACGAACAGAACGACATCTCAACCTTTTATTTTAGAGGATAAGGGGTGGTGTAAAAAAAAAATGCTCTCGCTTTATATTTATTGAAATGTTAATGATTACTCATTGTTCATGCAAAAGGAGAAAAAAGAAAAAGAGAAAAGCCTATTAATGGAATAGGAATGGCAGATATTTTAATTAAGTTGTTTATTTGCTTTATGATTTAGTTCACTGCACAGCTAGGACTTTGGAATTTATTGAAAACGACAACAATTATAATTGCTCATTGATATTATGAATTTGAAGAAAAAAGATAAATCAGTGTAGTGTATACTTATGCTTGTAACACGCAAAATGCAACCGCACAATCTGCTGCGAAGGGTTTAGATTTTTAATCGTAACATTTCGGAGTCGAGCGTAATGAGAGAAGTAGACGATTACAAAAAATTGTGCTAGCTTAGCTTAGAATGTCTGGTAAACCGGCCGGTGCACCTCAAGTATGGAAGACATAAATCAACAGCTCCATGTGGCAGCATTGAGGGGTAACATCAAAGGCGTTACAAAACTGCTAAAACAGGGTGCAAACTTAAACCAGACAGACCAATATGGAAACACAAGTTTACATAACGCAGTGAAAAAAGACCGTATAACCGTCACTAAGTATCTCATAAACCAAGGTGCTGATATTGAGAAGGCGAATCCGGATGGAGAAACACCTTTACATCTTGCTGCATCACTCGGACGTCTTAAAGCAACGGAGGTTATACTAAGTCATGGAGCTAATATGGAACAAGGAGACAAGGACGGTTATTCTGCATTATACAGCGCTGTAAGTAATGGCCATCTTGATGTCGCCAAATATTTGATCAGTAAAGGAGCTGAAGTGAATAAGGGAAATACTGAAGGTAGGACCGCATTACACGGTGCTGCTGTCAGTGGTCATCTTGATGTCACCAAATATCTGATCAGTCAAGGAGCTGAAGTAAACCGGGGAAAAGATGACGGTTGTACTGCATTACACAGTGCTGCTCAGAATGATCATCTTCATGTCACCAAATATCTGATCAGTCAAGGAGCTGAGGTGAATAAGGGAAATAATGACGGTTGGACTGCAATACACAGTGCTTCTCAAAAAGGTCATCTTGATGTTGCCAAATTTCTGGTCAGTCAAAGAGCTGAGGAGAATATGGGAGATAATGACGGTTGGACTGCATTAAACAGTGCTGCTTTCAATGGTCATCTTAACGTCACCAAATATCTGATTAGTCAAGGAGCTGAGGTGGATAAGGGAAATAATGACGGTTGGACTGCATTGCACAGTGCTGCTCAGAATGGTTATCTTGATGTCACCAAATATCTCATCAGTCAAGGGGCTGAGTTGAATAGGGAACAAAATGACGGTTGGACTGCATTAAGAAGTGCTGCTTGGAATGGTCATCTTGATATTACTGGGTATCTAATCAGTCAAGGAGCTGATGTAAACAAGGGTAATGATAACGGTTGGACTGTATTACATAGTGCAGCTCATGCTGGTCATCTTGATGTTACCAAATATCTGATCAGTCAAGGAGCTGAGGTGAATAATGCAGATAATGACGGTTGGACTGCATTACACAGTGCTGCTCAGGAGGGTTATCTTGATGTCACGAAACACCTCATCAGTCAAGGAGCTGAGGTTAATAGGGGAAATAAAGTGGGTAGGACTGCATTCCATGTTGCTGCTGGAAGGGGTATTCTGGATGCCACCAATTACCTCATCGGTCAAGGAGCTGAGGTTAATAAAGGGAATAATGACGGTTACGCTGCATTACGCAGCGCTGCTCACAATGGTCATCTTGATATCACCCAATATCTGATCAGTCAAGGAGCTGAGGTGAATAAGGAAGATAATGACGGTTGCACTGCATTATGCAGCGCTGCTCACAATGGTCATCTTGATATCACCCAATATCTTATCAGCCAAGGAGCTGAGGTGGATAAGGGTAATAATGACGGTAGAACAGCGTTTGAACTTGCTGCTGAGAATGGTCATCTTGATGTCACCAAATATCTCATCACCCAAGGAGCTGAGGTGAACAAAAGGAATAATGACGGTATGACAGCGTTTCAACTTGCTGCTGAGAATGGCCATCTTGGTGTCACCAAATATGTGATCAGTCAAGGAGCCGATGTGAATAGGGGAAAGGATAACGGTAGAACTGCATTACATAGTGCTGCTAAGGAGGGTCATCTTGATGTCACCAAATACCTGATCAGTAAAGGAGCTGAGGTGAACAAGGGAGATAATAACGGTTGGACTGCATTGCAGAGTGCTGCTGGGAATGGCCATCTTGATGTTACCAAATACCTCATCTGTCGAGGAGCTGAGGTGAATAAGAAAAATTATGTGGATATGATTACGTTACCTTTTGCTGCTGGAAATGATTATTCTAATGTCACTACAACTCATAGCAGCCAGGTAGCTGAGGTAAATAAGGGGAATGATGACGGTAGGACTGCATTACACAGTGCTGTTCAAGAGGGCCATCTTGACGTCACCAAATTTCTCATCAGCCAAGGAGCTGAGGTGAATAAGAGAGATAAGGACGGTCAGACTGCATTAAACTTTGCTGCTCAGGAGGGCCATCTTGATGTCATCAAATATCTCATCAGTCAAGGAGCTGAGGCGAATAGGGAAGATGATGACAATTGCACGGTATTATGCAATGCTGCTCACGATGGTCATCTTGATATCACCCGATATCTGATGAGTCAAGGAGCTGAGGCTAATAGGAAAGATGGTGACAGTTGCACGGTATTATGTAATGCTGCTCACAATGGTCATCTTGATATCACTCGATATCTGATCAGTCAAGGGGCTGACGTAAATAAGGGAAATAATGACGGGTGGAGTGCATTACACAAAGCTGCTCAGAGTGGTCATCTTGATATCACCAAATATCTCATCAGCCAGGGAGCTGAGGTGGATAAAAGTAATAATGAAGGTAGGACTGCATTATACCTTGCTGCTGGGAAGGGTCATCGTGATGTCATCAAATATCTCACCAGTCAAGGAGCTGAGGTAAATAAGGAAGATAATTTTAGTTGCACTGCATTGCACAGTGCTTCTAACAATGTTCATATTGATGTCACCAAATATCTTATCAGTAAAGGAGCTGAGGTGAATAAGCGAAATAATGACGGTTGGAATGCATTAGACAGTGCTGCTTTCAATGGTCATCTTGATATCACCCAATATCTGATCAGTCAAGGAGCTGAGGTGAATAATGGAGATAATGACATTTGGACTGCATTACACAGTGCTGCTCAGGAGGGTCATCTTGATGTCACCAAATATCTCATCAGCCAAGGAGCTGGGGTGAATACGGGAGATACTTACGGGCGGACTGCATTACAGAGTGCAGCTCACAATGGTCATCTTGATATCACCAAATATCTGATCAGTCAAGAAGCTGAGGTGAATAAGCGAAATAATGGCGTTTGGACTGCATTAGAAAATTCTGCTTTTAATGGTCATCTTGATATCACCCGATATCTGATCAGTCAGGGAGCTGAGGCGAACAATGGAGATAATGACGGGCGGACTGCATTGCACAGGGCTGCTCAGAATGGTCATCTTGATATCACCCGATATCTGATCAGTCAAGGAGCTGAGGTGGATAAGGGAAATAATGACGGTAGAACGGCGTTTCAACTTGCTGCTGAGAATGGTCATCTTGATGTCACCAAAAATCTCATCGACCAAGGAGCTGAGGTGAACAAAAGGAATAGTGACGGTATGACAGCGTTCCAACTTGCTGCTGAGAATGGGCATCTTGGTGTCACCGAATATCTCATCAGTCAAGGAGCTGAGGTGAATATGGGAAAGGATAACGGTAGTACTGCATTACATAGTGCTGCTAAGGAGGGTCATCTTGATGTCACCAAATATCTCATCAGTCAAGGAGCTGAGGTGAATAAGGGAGATAAGAACGGTCGGACTGCATTAAACAGTGCTGCTCAGAATGGTCATCTTGATATCACCCGATATCTGATCAGTCAAGGAGCTGAGGTGGATAAGGGAAACAATGACGGTAGAACGGCGTTTCAACTTGCTGTTGAGAATGGTCATCTTGATGTCACCAAATATCTCATCACCCAAGGAGCTGAGGTGAACAAAAGGAATAATGACGGTATGACAGCGTTTCAACTTGCTGCTGAGAATGGGCATCTTGGTGTCACCAAATATGTGATCAGTCAAGGAGCTGAGGTGAATATGGGAAAGGATAACGGTAGAACTGCATTACACAGTGCTGCTAAGGAGGGTCATCTTGATGTCACCAAATATCTCATTAGCCAAGGAGCTGAGGTGAATAAGGGAGATAATGACGGTCGGACATCATTAAACATTGCTGCTCAGGCGGGTCAGCTTGATGTCACCAAATATCTCATCAGTCACGGAGCGGAGGTAAATAGGGAAGATAATGAATTTTGGACAGCATTAAGAAGTGCTGCTTGGAATGGTCATCTTGATGTCACCGGATATCTAATCAGTCAAGGAGCTGATGTAAACAAGGGAATTACTAACGGTTGGACTGTATTACATAGTGCTGCTCATGCTGGTCATCTTGATGTCACCAAATATCTGATTAGTCACGGAGCTGAGGTGAATAAGGGAGATAATGACGGGCGCACTGCATTACACAGTTCTGCACAGAATGGTCATTTTGATATGACCGAATATCTGATCAGTCAGGGAGCTGAGGTAAATAGGGGAGAAAATGACGGGCGGACGGCATTACACAGTGGTGCTCAGAATGGGGATATTTATATCACCGAATATCTGATCAGTCAAGGAGCTGAGGTGAATAAGGGAGATAATGACGGGCGCACTGCATTACATCTTGCTTGCGTGGAGGGTCATTTTGATGTCACCAGATATCTGGTCATTGTAGGAACTAACGTGGATAAAGGTGATAATGACGGTTTGACTGCATTTCACAGTGCCGCCCTAAGTGGTCATCTTCATGTTACCAAATATCTCCTCAGCCACGGAGGTGATGTAAATAGGAAAAGTAATAACGGTGCGACTGCATTACAGAGTGCTGCCTTCAATGGTCATCTTGATATCACCCAATATCTGATCAGTCAAGGAGCTGAGGTAAATAATGGAGATAACGACGGGCGGGCTGCATTACACAGTGCTGCTCAGGAGGGTCATCTTGATGTCACCAAATATCTCATTAGCCAAGGTGCTGATGTCAATAAGAGATATAAGGACGGTCGGACTGCATTAAACTTTGCTGCTCAGGAGGGTCGACTTGATGTCACCAAATATCTCATCAGCCAAGGAGCTGAGGTGAATACGGACGATAATGCCGGTTGCACTGCATTACGCAGTGCTGCTCACAATGGTCATCTTGCTATCACCCAATATCTGATCAGTCAAGGAGCTGAGGTGAATAAGCGAAATAATGACGGTTGGACTGCATTAGACAGTTCTGCTTTCAATGGTCATCTTGATATCATCCAATTTCTGAACAGTCGAGGAGCTGAGGTGAACCAGGGAGATAATGACGGTTGGACTGCATTACACAGTGCTGCACAGGAGGGTCATCTTGATGTCACCAAATATCTCATCAGTCAAGGTGCTGAGGTGAATAAGGGGAATAATGTGGGTAGGACTGCATTAGACAGTTCTGCTTTCAATGGTCATCTTGATATCACCCACTATCTGATCAGTCAAGGAGCTGAGGAGAATCAGGCAGACAATGACGGGCGGGCTGCATTACACAGTGCTGCTCAGAATGGTCATCTTGATATCACCGAATATCTGATTAGTCAAGGAGCTGAGGTAAATAAGAGAGATAAGGACGGTTGGACTGCATTATACAGTGCTGCTCAGAATGGTCATTTTGATATCACCGAATATCTGATCAGTCAAGGAGCTGAGGTGAACAAGGGAGATAATAACGGTAAGGCTACATTGCACATTGCTGCTCTGAATGGTCATCTTCATATCACCAAATGTCTCATTTGTCAAGGAGCTGAGGTGAATAGGGAAGATAATGACGGACAGACTGCACTACACAGTGCTGCTCAAAATAGTCATCTTAATATCACCGAATTTCTGATCAGTCAAGGAGCTGAGGTGAATAAGGGAGATAATAACGGTCGGACTGCATTACACAGAGCTGCTCAGAATGGTTACATTGATGTTGTTAAAGTCCTTATGACAGGAGGAGCATGTTTTGACATAGGAGACATTCACGGCCAGACGCCTCTACATCTGTCTTCAATCCTAGGATACGAAAGCATTGCCGATCTATTAATGGACCGTTCCAATTCCAAGGTAAACATTTAAAACAGAACTCTTTACTTCAAAATGATCTTCCATGATGTTTTCAATACACGCATGTAAAATGTTTTCAATACACGCATGTAAAATAACAAGCACTCAATTCAACTTAGAGCATATACGGCATTGGCTACCTATCATTATTTGGTCAGACCTGACCAGCTCGGGGCTGGCTTACTGCCTCCGTATCACCACTTGTATTTTTACATTATTAACTCTAGTTACACCTCGTTGTTGTTTCATAGATGTCAGTTCAGTTCAGTTCAGTTTATTTTATTTTTGCACGGCACCAACTTCAGCCAAAGGCTGTTCTTCTGTTGGTCCGTGCGCAATATAAAAAGTACATGTACAATTATAAGATAACACATATTATCATAACATATGAAATATTAAAAAAAAAAAAAATCAAAAAAAAAAACAAGAACATAAGTATACAAAGAAAAATGAAAATTTACAAACCAAGATACTCATACCCAGCCCCCCCCCCCCGTCGGCAGTTATTCTTTCCAAACAGCGTTTATTTTAGATTTTATAGTTATATAAATATATATTTAAGTGAACAAAATATAAAATTAATATTTATATTACCTTGATTTAAATACAGAGAAAGACATATTTTTTACGTTCATAGGTAGCTGATTCCAAGATTTAATGCCTCTATAACATAAGCTCCTTTTCTTAAAATTCGTTTGTGGTTTTGGCAGTTCTAAGGTTTTATGAGCATTTCTCAAGCTATAATGATATTCTTTAATAACAAAGTACTTTCTAAACCCACCATATATCATTCCATGCACTATTTTATACAAAATACATAGAACATGTTCATCTCTCCGTTTTGATAGATTTTCTATTTTCAGACAAAGAAATAAATCTCGGCTTGGGAACCTCCATTCAACTTGAAGTACCACCCGGAGTGTCCTATTCTGTAGCTTTTGCAAACTGTCTAAATTTCCTTTTCCGGTATTCCCCCAAATTGCACTACAGTAATCAAACTTACATTGTATTACTGATTTATAAAATATTAGTGCAGTTTGCTCTGTAACATATGGTCTAATTCTTTTTAACAAATATATATCTTTTAATACCTTCTTACTTAAATATTCAATATGTTTACCCCAATCCAAATGTTCATCAATAACTATTCCAAGATACTTACAGTGGGTTACACGTTTGAGAGGAACATTTTGTTTGTAAACATCTGGTACTATAATATTTTTTAGCCGTTTCGTCGTTCCGATAAAAAGTAATTCACATTTTGGTACATTTAAAGCAAGTCTGTTCCTTTTTAACCAAATATCAAAAAGGAATAAGTCTGCATTTAATGATTCGGTAAGAATTTGATGATTTGCACTAGCGTTATATAGACACGTATCATCAGCATATAAAGATATTTTACATGTTTTCAGACATAAAGGCATATCATTAATAAATAGGATAAATAACAATGGGCCAATATTTGACCCCTGCGGTATTCCACATTGCATCTTTTGTGAATTGGAATGAACCCCATTTACACAAGTGTTGTGCATGCGATTGGCTAAGTAGCTACTAAACCACTGTAATGACATTACATTCAAGCCAATAAGCCGTAGCTTATTTAAAAGAATTGAGTGGTCTACTGTATCAAACGCCTTTTTAAGTCAAGGTTCACCACGCCTACAAGATTACCTTTATCTAAACTATCAAGCCAGTCTTCCGTGACGTTCAATAGAGATGTCATTGTAGAGTGTTTCGGGCGAAAACCTGACTGATTGCAACTTATAATTCCGTTCTGATCCATATAACCGTAAAGTTGATCAAATACCAATTTTTCAACAATTTTAGCTATCACCGGAAGAATTGATATTGGTCTATAATTGTTCATATCAGACTTTTTTGCTGATTTAAAAACTGGAGTAACACGAGACATTTTCCATTGTAGAGGGACAACACCTTGCTCAAAAGACACATTTATGATATATGTTAAAGGCTTGAGAATATAAGTCATTACAATTTTCCAAAATTCAGTTGGTACATTATCTAGACCACAGGCCTTCTTATCTTTTAAATTCTTAATAACATTTAAAACTTGTTCTTCATTAACTAGATCAAAATGGAATCCATCTCCAGGTACAACAGTATGCATAACAGGGTTTGAATCGTTTTGACCATGATCATCAAGGGTCACAATACTTTCCTGAACTGTTTGCCCAATATTTATAAAATGACAATTAAAACAATCAGCAATTTCTATTTTATCATCAATCATATTATTTTCTATTTCAATGTGGGGTATTTTCACAGAATTATGTTTTTGTGGCATTAAGCATTTCAACGATTTCCATATATCTCCTGATTTACCATTACTTTCATTAATACTACGAGTGATGTAATTTTTCTTTGCTTGACGGATACATGCAGTAACCTTATTTTGTAATTCTCTATATCTTTTCCAATCCTCAGAATCACCAGTTTGTTTCGCTTTTTTCTTTTGATTATTTCTTTGTCTTATCAATAATAATACATCGTTATTAATCCAAGGAGACTCTTTTTTCTTAATTCTCTTTTTGCGCACAGGTGCGTGTTTGTCAAGTATACTTAAAAGTGTCTTTTCAAAACAATCATACGCCTCTATTACACTGTTCATGTTTTGTATTACTTCCCACGGTAAAGCAGCAACGTCTTCCTTTAATTTTTCAACATCAACCTTTTTCATGTTTCTCCCTACTTTGTGCCTATGTTCATTTTGTTTACACCCTTTTGTTTTCCCCAATGTACAATAAACAAGATAGTGATCACTGAGTGATATTTCAATAACACTTGCTTGTCTAATTTTATCACGTTCATTTGTCCATTTCAAATCAATAATTGACGAAGTATTATGTGTAACTCTAGTCGGGGAAGTAATACACTGATTGAAATTATACCTTTCCATTATTTGACACAAATATTTCGTATAAGGAGCTTTATCTGTTTTCAAAAGATCACAATTCATGTCACCCAGAATAATACATTCACTGTTCAATACATCAATTTTCTCTAACAACGTCTCAAATGATTTAAGAATGGTAAGATTTGAGTTTGGCGGTCTGTACCAGTTAACAATAATAGCAGGGCGAGAGTATGGTCGTTTGATCTCTACAACGACTGTTTCCAAATTTTCAACAGAAAAATCAGACCTAGCAATGTCAAAGACAAGTTACAAGTTCTCTAATGACTTGAATTATTTGATCACCTGTCAATACCTAATATTATTCTTTAATTCTCAAGCTTTCATGCTGCGTATGTTCTTATATCCAGCTCGACCAGAATGATTTAACGGATATCCATCTTGCCATCCAATGCGGTCATACGTCTAACATTGAGAAGTTAGTTTCTGAGGGAGCTGATCTCAATATCAAGTCATCTGACGGACAGACGTGTCTCCATAGAGCCATTAAACTCTGCTATGAGAGCGGCAGAATTATGCATGACTCAGATACACTAAAAAGGGTGAGTATAGGAGGAACACAAACGAGACTGACACCAGACCGGACAAATTACGATATGGCCAAATATTGGTAGGTTTTTGTAGGGCCCATGACATCGAAATACAAGTGTATTCCTGTCGGTGTGCAGTCCTGCATACATCTCATATTTTGATATGTAAACTTCTCAATTTGTTTCATAGATTTTTAAATATTTTTTGAAATATTTGTTTTTCAAGCTTGCTAAGCTCCACCCTGGCCAAATACCTCCATATCTCATTCCCCTTGTGACATCATCTGTCAGTCATCAATGAGTTAACTTGAGAAATGTATCTTTGCCGAAGTCGACCACCTGTTACAATACGTAATACAATAGCAACATACAATTTGCTATGTCAGACATGCTGTAGCATCACCAGGAAGACAAAGGCAATGATGATGTATTGTACATAATTTTGTATGTATGAAAGCATGCAATAATTATATTATGAACGTGTGCTCAGCTAGAGGAAATTACATACCATTGTCTATTCTAGAATATTAGTTTAGTCTGACATGTCTGACATGGCAACTTCATATGTTGCGTCATATGTTGCTATTGTTTGTGGTATTGTAACAGATGGTCAACTGTGGGAAAGTTACATGCCACTTTCTCAAGTTAGCTCATTGATGACCAACAGATGATGTCACAAGGGGAATGAGATCTGAAGGTTTTTGGGGAGGAGCTTAGCAAGTTTGAAAAACAAATATTTAAAAAAATATTTAAAAATCTATGAAACAAATTCAGAAGTTTACATATCAAAATATGAGATGTATGCATGACTGCACACCAACAGGAATACACTTGTATTTCGATGTCATGGGACCTTTAAACTATGCGTACGATGCTCACTGTTGCTCGCCCACTCTGGCTATTCGAACGATATTGTTCTAATACAAAAGTATATTTTTGTTTAATGTTTCAGATCTCTGATGAGTATTACAAGGGCGCACTATCTCCTGAGAAGGCCTTGGTGTTTTATCTCCTAGAGAATGGAGCCAAGTTAGATGTGAGGGACAAGGCAGGCAACCTACCAATCCAATATGCCAAGGACGAAGTGGTCAAACAGATGATTTTGTCGAGGTGATACTTTAAGTCTAAAAGAATAACATTTTGTCCCCACCAGTTGTAGAACAAACGATTTATCAAAACTTAAGGAAATAAAGCATTTGTTCATCTTCTGCTTTTGAAATTTGGTAATAGAATCATTTCTCCTTATTTTTAATAGAAATTAGCCTAAGTTTAAATCTTACCAGTTGATTAAAAATACATTTTTCAAACAACATATTATGTGACAATTACAAGCCTGATAATTACTGAATTTGAATTCAGAGAGGGTAGAGAGAGGGGGGGGGGGGGGGTGGGTAGCGAATCAATTTTTCATTTCTTTCCACATAATATAAACAATGACTGACAATGATAAACGTAATGATATAATAAAAATAAGCATTGAATATCTTTGACATTGTTTTTTAGTCTTTGTAAAGCAAAACGACTTGGTTACAGAAAATGACAAAACGAACCTACTTAAAAGCAATGCTTGTTAGGTTTAGGTTCGCACAATAATAATTAAACTTTGTACATTTATAAAGTAATTTTGAAAAAAAAAAAACGGAATTAAATAAACATGACAGACAATAAAAACAAAACAATTAGCGAGTAAAAAACATATCAGAGACAGTAGCAGAATAACAAGATGGGGATGATACATCAAAGAAAATAAGAATGAGAAAGTGACAAACAAAAAAAAATGGGAAAACAGCAGAAAGAAAAGAAGAAGACAGACAGAGGGGGTAGAGGGAGAGGGAGAGAGACAGAGACAGGGAGAGACAGAGAGAGAGAGACAGAGAGGAAGACTGCAGAGAAACAGACAGAGAGGGAGATAAGAGGAAATGGTGGCCATATAGGAATCATCTTTAACTAGTATTATAAGGACACAAATCATATACAAGTCACAGTTTCGATGTGCAAATATGCCAGTTTGGTCAAATAAGGGTATAAACGGGGATATCTCAGTCATTAGATTAAAAGAATATCTATTTTCTCCTCCCAACAATGACAAAAAACTTACTTTACCATACATGACAAACATTATAAAATTACCCTGTAAATTTACCATTTCAAGTGTAGGGTCTAAAACAACATTTACTCACTATTATTTTTAAATCACATATTTATTTGAAAAATGTGACTATGCTATACAGTCTATCTATCTATCTTAATTACTTCTCCCGGTTCGGAGGTTGATTGCAACATCTCTCCATTTCACTCCATCTTCAGCCATTCTGGTGCACTCTTGCAGTTTTTAGTCCACTCCAGTTCTTGACATTCTCTTCCCAGTTGCTTCCGGGTCTCCCTCTAGTCTACTTCCTTCCACTCTTCCTTCCAATACATCCTTTAAGAGGCTTTGGTGCCTTTTAACATGACCAAAGTATTTTATTCTTCTTCTCTCCTTAACTAATCCTACTAGTGCAATTTGTTTACGCCCTGCCATGTGCAATATCTCTTTGTTGGTTTTCATTCGTTTCCAGGATATTTTCATCATTCTTCTGTAGATCAACATTTCAAAAGATGTTATTCTTTTTTCCATGGCCTTGTTTATTGTCCATGTTTCTGCTCCATACAATAGGACAGATCATACATAACAGTTTACTAGTCTCAACCTAAGCGCAAATTTCACCTTTCTATTTGTGAATAATCCTTTCATTGCCAGAAATGTATTCCGAGCAATTTCTATTCTTCTTTTTATTTCTGCTTCGCATCTGGCATCATCTGTGATATTTTTTCCTAAGTAGATGTAATTACTGACTTGTTCAATGATATGTCCATCGAGTTTCAAACATATATCCTATGCTTATTCTCTGTTCTACTAAAAATCATTGACTTAGTTTTCTTGACATTCATGCTTAGACCAAACTCTTCACTTTTGACTTTTATAATATCCAATACATGTTGTAAATCTGCTTCATCCTCTGCGCAAAGTACAGTGTCATCAGCATAACGTAAATTATTAATATTTACACCCCCAATACTAACACCTTTCATATCTGAAATTTCCCTGAATACCAACTCTGTGCACAAGTTGAACAGAGATGGGGACATTACGCACCCCTGACGTACTCCTCTTTTGATTGTTTTGTAACCTGTTATTTCATTGTTGATTTTGATGGCAGCTGTGTGCTCCAAGTAAAGTTTAGATATGAGACGTATGTTCTTACCATCTAGATTAATTTTTTGTAAGCTTTCAATCAATTTGCCCTGGTGAATTTTGTCGAATGCTTTAGAGTAGTCAATAAAGCACACATATATTTCTTTATTTACTGCAATATACCTTTCTGTCATCATTCTCATACAGAATATTGCTTCTCTAGTACCACTTTGAGGTCTAAAACCAAACTGTTCCTTACCTACTTCATTGTCAATTTGAATTTTTATTCTGTTGAGAATGATCTTTAAGAGCAACTTGGTTACATGGCTCATAAGGCTAATTGTCCGAAAATCTTCACATACACTTGCCTTAGGCTTCTTTGGAATTGGCACAAATATCGACTTTTTCAGATCTTCAGGAATATACCCTGTATTGTATATCATTTGGCAAATACTAGTCAAATGTTCAATCCCAAATTATTTTAAGGCCACAAGTTCTTCCCGTGTTATCCCATCTGGGCCTTCAGATTTAGAGGTTCCCAGTGAATGCAGAGCTTGTTTAACTTCTGATTCAAGTATACTTGGACCCTCGTTGTCAGTAGTTGGAAGTTCTGGACCTCTATCATCGTCAAATAGGTCTTGGATATATTCTTCCAATCTTTGTTCAATATCATCCTTTTCAAAGAGGGAAGATGTTCCATCCTTGTTCTTGATACATCCGCTTGCTGCCTTGTTTTTCTTCTTCTTAAAATGCTTGATTTCTCTGTGCATTTCATTTGTTTGGTTTGTCTTGGAGAAATGCTCCATTCTAACACATTTTTGAGTTAGCAATTCTTCTTTTACTCTTTTACATTCAATATAATTTT
This sequence comes from Strongylocentrotus droebachiensis, assembly GCA_035222895.1. Classification (NCBI taxonomy): domain Eukaryota; kingdom Metazoa; phylum Echinodermata; class Echinoidea; order Camarodonta; family Strongylocentrotidae; genus Strongylocentrotus; species Strongylocentrotus droebachiensis. The sequence continues at coordinate 44,107 of JAVYIG010004281.1, read as the reverse complement.
ATTTATTGATGTCTCTGTATGATTTGGAGTTTCTAAATTGCTTTTGCCTCTCCTGCATCAAGTTTAGAATATTTTCTGTCATCCATGGTTGTTTTGCTGGTTTATGTTTACAGTGCGTCCTAGAAAAAACGAAAATGGGAATTATCGATGTTTTATCATAACTTAAAGGTAATACAAAGTTTATGGAAATTTTGAAAATTGGATGGATAGTGATTTTTTTTACAATTTTGATATATTTAGATGCCCTTGTGGGTGTATTATAAGCACTAGAAAATTTAGCTCCTAAAACACTTTTGATTTCGAGAAAAATTGAATATAAAAATTTACCGGTGCTCCCGGTAAATTTGGATAAATTTCAAATAGCGCCTACGGCCGTGTCATGGTAGCTGCGACCATGAAAATCTCAGAATATAGTTGTGATATATAATTTCAGGACGGGAATTGCTAATCAGTCGATTTAAGTCAAGAAACATTTTTGTATAGCTTAATTAATATTTTGACCTTGAGAGGGAGCTATACAACATAAGGAGTGTATTATTTACAATTTCATAACTTTAGACTCGATTTCAACCGCGATAACAATCACTGAATATTGTAGGATCACATATGCTTCAAATATGTTCATTGGAACCAAATTCATGACCCCATACCAAAACTTTGTATTACCTTTTATCACAATTATTATTAATAAATGACACATATTTGTAAAGCTGATATCCTCTTCTTTCATTTTATGCAACTCATATGATGCATAATTATGTCACACATGAGTGATTCAACACAATTTGAAAATAGGAAACCAAAAAGTCATTTTAGGGCGGTATTTGAATTTCAAAGAGAAAATTACATTTCTAGAAAGTTCATTTTCTGCCTTTTCACATGACACATCAATCAGGAAAAATGAGCCAGGAATAACAAAGTTCTGTTGTTTAAAGTAATGCTTGCATTTCCATAATTTGTTTAAACGGATTGGTTTTCACTGGCCGCCTGCCGTAGCAACAAACAGAGTTGACAAAAGACTTAACTCCGTTTCGTTGACGACAAGCCATGCATCAAGTCTTTCGTCTTCTTTGTGTGGAGTTAAGTCTTTTGTTATTCTTTAATACCCAACAACCTTTTACAACATTCAAAGTCTCAAAACCCATCGAATTAGGGTTTTGCTCCCTATCTGCAAAGCGTTAAGAGACATCGTCAAAATGATAAGGGCTATATAGACCCGTATTAGTATTGTTATTATTTATATTTGTATCATTATTACTATTTATTATTATTACTAATATTGTTATTGTTAATAGCATTACTATCATCATCATCAGCATTACTATTATCATTACGTTAAGAATTATTGTTATTAGTATTAATATTATTATTTAATCAGTTATGAGGAAGCTACATATGAGCATCAAATGAATTGAATTTGATTCATGGTAATAATATTTATCTGAGACGGGGCCATGGAGTTTTCTGTAATAGGAAGATAATTCGCTACACGTTAATAGGTACATGACCTTCAACGTAATTTAATGTGCAGTAAACAATTAAACTATTCATACCTTTACCATGTTTTGTCATTGAAGTATATGAATTTTGTATATATTTTTTTAATAACCGATTTATGTTTCTTGAGAATATGTCCTAAGTAAAGCTTACTAAAGTTATTCAACAATAACACCCTAATTCAACCAGTCCACCTTTCATTCTTGCGTAACGAAAAACACAACAAATACTACAAACTCTCAAGGGTTATACATAACTTAGTTGATTACTGTATTAAGGTTGTTTATTTGTATGTTGTTGCTTTGTTTTTTTCTTCAAAAGAGGAACTACGGAAGCCGAGAAGAACGATTATGACAATCTTCTGGAAAAGGCGCAGAGTGACGGAACAGACGATGTAGAGCAAGCCGATTACGCCTTAGGTGAGATATGTTTTATGCAGCTGAGGCAGGTTAATATTTTTCTGCAAAAAGTATATTCACCTCCAAATAAGGAAATTGTTGAGTCATTTAATTTTAAGTATTATGAGATCACAGGAAAGAATCTCCGGCCCGGCGTCAGATCAACAGTTAACCCGGTAACTACTGAATGTTATAAGTCCCATAGGCTTAACACAGGGACCACCAGGTTCCCGTAAGCAAAGGGTTAAACAAAAAAAGTTTATAAACTACACAACTTTTTTTAAGACTAACGATCTATTGTCTTTATAGACATCAAGTCGTTAATTCACTTTGTCTTTCATGTAACCTCTTGACGTTGTTGTTTTCGCAAGAGGTTCTCGCCTTGAAATATATATTATGCATTGCTGTTATCAGATGGTAGTTCTGCAACTGGAAAGCTTGGGGCCCTTGGAGGAAAGCTGTCTACCAAATCCCATGGGTTTACTCTCCACATTCCACCTGGTGCCCTTGAGAAAGATGAGAAAATTAGCCTTATAGTATTGACCGACATTCCGAAGGGCCTCACACTTAAAGAAGACGAGCTTCTAGTCAGCCATGGCTACCAGTGTTACCCATCCGGGCTACAATTTAAGAAACCGGCAAAGCTGATAATACCTCACTGTGCATTAGTCACTGCTCCTAACAATATAAAGACCATACTGTATTCCTGGAATCGGTCAGGTAACTAAATCTTGTTTCCCGCTTTTCCCCAAGTATAAACATGTTCGGGCTGTGTGTTAAAAAAAAAAAAATCACTTAATACTTTGCATAATAGTTAGTTAACTGGCATATAATCTACTGGATGTACCCCCCCCCCCCCATTTTTGCATAGGTCTAGAACCCGAAACCTAATCAAGTAAAATCGAGATTATCTGTGGCCATCATTGCCACTGAAGACTTTACATCATATAGAGTGGGGATGCATAACTCTACATGCCCCGCAATTGGCGAACTATGTTTACAGCTGTAAACATTGAAAATATGACATAAGATCTGACATATGATCAATGACATTACAATTTTCGGATGGTGATGTCGGCAACATCGTCATCAATGCTTTGAAAATATTCACCAAAAATGTATGTAATACGAGTCAAGAACTCAAAATACGTCAATATATGTTAAGAATGGTTCTCAGAAAGGCTGATAAATTTTGACAACAAATTACCAGTAGAGTTTACAATACCCTGAGGTTAATTACTTTGTATTGTATCCTATAAGTTTTATCATCACAAAAGTAACAAACCACGGCCCGGATTAAAATGGCAATGTTGCCTAAAATAGTTTTTTGTGAGGACGTCCATTAATCGAATGAAGCCTTTGACGTTGATTATCATACATTATTAATGATGAATACATGTACACGTAATGTCAAGATCCACCCATTATGATAATGTTTGCATTCCCAATCAGTTCCACAAATTTAAACCAATTTTGTGGTTTCAGGGGCTCCTTGCAAATGCTATATATTAAACAAAATAGTGTCACAGAAAATGTTGACAGTGGGTAGTTTGTTATAAGGATATATTAGTAACGGTCATCAGAAAATTAAATTTGTATTTCCTCTATCACAGATTGAGACCTCGGTACGCATTTCTCACTTCCCTTATCCAGGAGAGACTCATGACAGAAAAGTTCAATGTGATTTTGTGATGGAAATAATTTTTCATTCATATGAATTGACAAATATAGCAACAAATATATTACTTGTAGTACAACAAAGTATATGATAAAGTTATTCATGTTTTTTTTGTAATTGTCCCTTATGAATTGTATACCAGTGGCAACAAATTTGATGCATAATTGTGTGAAGCCTAGAAGTAAGACAATTATTGAGATAGTTTCCTGTCATTTTTTATTGAATTGAACTCGTTTTGTTTTATTTCAAAGGTACACCTGAACGGCTATCCGATCCCGACAACATTATTTGTTCCGTACGAGAACGATGGCTGGAGGTCTCAATAAGCCACTTTTCTGGTGGATTCATTGCCTTTATTCGGAATATGCGATTTCTGAAGGGCATATTACTGTCATGCATGTCGTTTCTTCCCAGACGCTTGCCTCCCTCCAGAAAACCAATGCTGGAGGTTCGTTTCGTTAAGAAGCCACATGACCAAAAATGGGTAAACAGGCATTAACACCATTTTTTTAGGGGGCGTATTTAATCTTAATCAAGGAAGAAAGGCTTTGTTTATCCTGACATCGATAGTGAGAATGGGGTACTATCCCATTAATAAGCTCTGCCGAAAATAAACAGTTTTCGAGTCTTGTTATATTTTTTCATTACTTTAACCATAAGTATTTGTATGTTAAAACGAAACAGTTTCCTCGGCATCTTTCGGTTCTTTCAATAACGATATTAGTTCTTTCTTTTGGTGATGCTCTTTTAGTCTTGGTCGTAAATATTCATTGAGCATCATCTAGTCAGCATCTCGATAACTGTCTTGCATTCTAGAATATACCTAGTCATCTAAATGTATTGGTTCACCCATGCAATCACATCTCATTCCTTAGGACGATTCCAGCCCGTACTGTTTAGTAGAAATACACCTAAATCCGAAATTAGGTGTATAGTACAAGTGTACAGATGATTTCTATCTGCTTGACAATTTCCAGATAACTTTATCAGAATACTGTTTGTACACATGATGTTTCAGAAAGATGTCCATGCTATAGATGACCTCCGTTTCCAACATGTGAAGGGCGATGACGATGATATTGTGTTTCGGAAGGGAACACTAACAGTCGCTTGCCAGCTTGGTGAGAAGAATCCCAAATCAGAGGTACTTGTAAGCATACTTACCTTTGCTCTCGGAATTGCTATAGTTAAAATAAATTGAAACAAGGGCCATGTGGAAACTAGAACAGTTCATGATAAAAGGTAGAAAAATCAATGCATTGCCAATTGAAGAAAAGTTAAAACAAAGTGCCAAAGAACTCGATCTAATCATTCTGATGGTGATGATAAAGATAATAAATATTCAAATACCTACGCTACTACGAATATATATATATATATATATATATATATATTCTTTTTTTCTTGACACATACACAATTCATGTTTCGGGTAGAAAGAAACAAACGCAACGTATATGTAACACATACAAGTATATAATTAAAATAAGCGAACGAATGATAAATTTGAATGACGCTTTGACCAAATTCACTGGAAAATTACGAAATTGGTTCATGCAATTGTACATTTGTATTATGCGCTATATACAAATTAAATATTATTATTATTATTATTATTGGTAGCCGGGATGAAGAAAGTGAATCTTTCTTGAAGAAATTAGATGCGAAACAATGGAATTGATTGGACAAAGATGGGACAAAAAAAAGACAATTTTTCTTCATTGTTTTCATCAGTACTCCCTACCTCTGCGTTTTGGCGCATATTTCATACAATCATGAATTCAAATTAATTGAATCGGACAATTTCCTCAGGCTATTCAGTTCAGCGACATGAGGAGGGAAACGAAAGTGACGAAGTACTTTGATCTGGATCTAACTGAGGAGAGTGATGAGACATTAGTGACACTTAAAGTGGTTCGAACCTCTACACAGACGATTAAATTCAACACACAATTCCAAGGTAAAACATTTCATGGAGATGCTAAGCTGTTCTAATCCCCGAGTATCAATATGTCATAGCTTATCACAAAGGACTTATTGCGGCAAAATGACATCCTCTTGGCCATGCATGTGCATGGTACAACTCGACATTTGGTGCATGAAAGCAACACAGAAATTAAACGATCGTAATATTGAAATAAGTAGCAGCGACTTTACCAACAAAACTTGATATCATGATGCACATGTATGCCTATTTTCGTTTACTTTTGTTTTGTATTATTATGACTAAGGCTTAACCCTAAGCATAGCAAAGGCCACCGGGAAAGGCCACTACTTATTCGTATATTTCATTCGACCATACGGTGAAGACGAAATTAATGTATAGACGAAATTAAGATAGATCACCTGCAGATGAACTAAACTATGGACGAAATGTTTTTGGACCAAATGGTTCTTGGAGTGATTTGGATTCAGACCATTTTATTGCAGAAAAAATGGAAAATGGATCAAATAATGATGGACCAAGTGGTTATTGGATCAAGTCATATAAATTATTGATTTGAGGAAGTGGCAATTCGAACCACATGATTATAGATTGGCCCTACTTGCTATTTAGACTAAATAATGATTGTACGAAACGCTGACTGGACCATGTATACAGTGGAGCAAATCTGTGAATAGACTAAAGGAAAAAAGATGATCTGGGTATTGGACCAACTGGCCTTTGATCTAATGTACATTATTTCTAACGTCATTATGTGCGAAAACATACGATCATGTATAAAACCCTTGTTAATATACTAAAGCTTGAAACGGAGACGTAGGAAACTCCGGAAAAGTTAGGTGTAGGAAATATGGGGAGGCTGTATCCATTAGACGAACAATAATAAAACAGAGTCTTGTGCTTACAAAATTGGTAACCGGTATAATTTGTGTACATGACAGGGATCGACAAAGAGAATACAGGACAGAATGCTCCTTCACCAACCATCGATGAAATGTGAGTAGAACCACATTATATTTGTTTGTGTGTGTGTATGGATGGGTGTTTATTAATACCGTGTGAGTCCAAAAAAAAGTTTACACCCAGAAAATTGCTAATTATTTATAAAATCATCTATGAACAGTAAATTATTATACATCTTATGATAGAGTGTTTTATCCCAAATCATTTGGTATCATTTTTGTGTGGAATGTGTTCACGCTTGAATGAACAAGAGGCATTGTTTGCGAGAGTGCAAAAATCGACTTGCGTCAAAGGGATGCCTTCATCATGTATTATGTTGGGATTAGCGGAGTGAGAGAATGAATTGAACGTATCAAATGAAATATATTGCATATGCTTTTTGCAGGAGCAAAGTCACACACACACGCACGCACAAATGTTCGTTGATATTTGATATTCGATATTTGATATGTGTGGCATGATTTGTTTTGTTAGGGATGTTACTTGGATCTGCAAAGACCAAATTAATACCCAAATCCCAATTGTTTTATTCAAACATCACACAAGCAACTTTGGCGCAAATCGATCTTTGCACTCTCTCAAACAATGCCCCATGTTCATCCAAGCGTGAACACATACCACACAAAAATGATACCAAATGATTTGGGATAAAACAAAACTCTTCCAAAAGATGTATAATCATTTACTGTTCAAAGATGATTTTTAAAATAATTAGCAATTGTCTAGGTGTAAACTTTTGTTTGACTCACACTGTATAGAAGGAAGTCTAGATTTTTGCTCGGAGTTGTAGAAAATATACACATATTCAAGAACAAAATTAATGATACTTCGTACACAAAGAAATTGTTTCCACATTTAGAGCTTCGTCAAGTAATGATTTTGATCGACTTTGACAAATATTATTGTTATGCATCAAATTTTGCGCATTTTATATGATTTAATAAGTTATAAATAAGTCTTATATATATGTTTATAAAAACTTTATATGAATATATTAACATGAGACGATGGTTTAATGCATTATTACGAATTGATGAAATACTATTTTAACAATTAGCAGTAATGGAAAATAAAATATTCTCTTTTATAGTTCACTTGACGTCTTCAAGTAGACATTAACTGATATTATAGGGATAGACTCAACACACTTTTTTTTCAATAGTTTTTGTTTATTGATTCCAAACAATACAAACGAAACTTAAAAATAGAATACAATCTTTTTTCATCTTGACATGAATTCAGAACATTTTCATTACATAGATTGTACGATTAATGAAAACAAAATGAAATCAGTTGGAACATAGATCAAATAACCCCATCCAACCATACACACTTCTACCCCCCTACCATGCGACACACACATATACCACACACTGTTCCTATATAGCCTCCTCAGAATACGCAAAATTGTAGCGACAGAAAAATAGAAATAATCTATTTAATACACACGCACGCATGCACAAACACACGCACACACACACGCTCCCACACACATAATAATCATGTAATTATGTACATATATATATGCAAAGTGGTTAATGTGTCAAGAAGAAGAAATGTACGGCTGAAGTGAAGCATTAGAAAATATATGATATCAAATTGGTATTCAAAATAAATGCGGTAAAACACATACGTCCCGTCACAAAGCTCAGGTTTTCCTACTATTTTAAAATTTGTTATACGTCGCGGGTAGCTGATTTAACAAACATCGATGAATGTACGGGGCTGCTGTGTTTTGCCCGAATATCAATTACCAGGTTTCTAAACTGCGCGAGTGAGCGAAGCGTCTGAGTATTTATTTACATTAATTTTAGTCATCAAATTCATGTATATCTGACCTTGACAAGAGAACGATAACGTATAAAGAGACCATCTCGTTGCCTGAAAATGGGTTGACAGATACCTGAATAATTATTTTCAATTTACAATTCTGGGGGGGGGGGGTTAAAACTGTAAGAGCTAAAAATGTCAGAGCTAAAAATGCTGGATGTAAAAGTGCCGTGGTATTATAGTCTTAGTATTTTCATACTCTACATTATCTGTAGTTCTGAGCCCCGTCTTACAAAGAGTTAATATTGATCCGAATCAATATCCAGTCCCTGAATCAATCACAAGTTTGCAGTCTGCCATCTCTTATGTACATAGTTGTGATTGATATCAATCACAAATAAGTTGCGATTGATATCAACTCTTTGTACTACAGGGCCCTGGGGTAGTTGTCTAGAATGTAAATGCCCGGGGTTATATTTCCAATGGTAAGTAGTCCAGATACGAATGCAGTCTAACAGTACGTTCCAATATAAGGTCTTCATGAATTTAGAATATGCAGTCCAGGAGAAAATAACTAAACTAAATTGTGAGGCAGAGGTGTAAATGATGAATGCTCCACTTCTTTTTACTTGTAGAATGTATTATTTTATTATGGGGCCTGTCCTTTTATTTGTTTTTAAGTATCTGAATGCCTTAAATCTAGAAATTCGTTCCGAGGCAAACAATTTGTCGATAATCTTGGCCCAGCGTGCCGCGACTTGACTGTTTATTAAAAGCCCGCTTATCCACGTCAAATTCATTGCTGGTCGTTCTCTTGCAAATACATTTCGTAATATATTTATGAAATGATTTGTACAGTAAAATTTCGAAGACTACAAATTTATTCTTCTCTGGGGGAGGAAATTAAAAAGAATCAGTGACTTTTTTTCCTAATCATAATACTACAATTTAACTTCTTAAATTTCAGTCCATCGGAGGAACAGAAAGTGACAGATGCGAATATCCTGAAACTAGCAAGGCTTCTACCACCTAATCTGTGGAGCCCTCTTTACGTTGCTCTTTCCATCGATTACAGCATCGCTAAAGGTATTAGAGAGAATTCTAGAGAGATGACTGAGCAGTACATAGACCTCCTTCAAATATGGAAATCTACATCAACTCGCACTAGAGGGGATTTAAATGCGATCCTCAAACAGGCAGAAGGAGGAGGATTTGTAGACAAGTACTTGGATTAGGTGTAAAACCAGAAATAGAGAATAAGAGAGAGTAAGAGAAAGAGAGAGAGAGAGAGAGGAGGGGGCGTGGCAACGTGAAAAAGAATATAATACATCCCTGTAGCCCTGTCACACACCTTCTTCTTTAATACTTGTTCTCCCTATTGTATTAAACAATATGCCGCCTAATAAAACCATAATTGTCCGCAAAAACACATTATCCTATTCGTCACAATGTTGTTCACGCTTGATAGTTAGGCAAGTTTGCCTTCTTTTTCTTGTCCTTGTTTGGGGTTGTTTATTTGATGGGGCTTTTTTTTTGTTGATTTTGATTTTGATTTTGATTTTTTTTATTTTTTTTTTATTTATTATTATTATTATTATTATTTTTTTTGGAGGGGATAGGTTGTTCGTTTTAGAAAGCAAGTTCGTACTTGCCACTGCAGGTCGATTGTTCCATATACATGAAAATAGATCTTAATGAATACAGTTCACTAAACACCGAAATATGACTATTCCTCTTTTGTGCAGATATTTCCAAAGGTCAGTTGAGATAGAAATGTGATGAAAGATCTTAAATTATTTCACATCCTGTAAATTCTACCTTGCCTATGAATCGTAGAGAATATGTTGTCATTTCCATGACCAACCCGTATTTAATAACTTCAACATACACATGCATACTCTATTAATGACTTCTTGGTGTGTCCCCCCATTAATTCACGCGATGTTTGATAAAGTTCTTAAAGCAATGTAAATTTCTTTCATGTGTATACGTTCATTATTTATAAATGCTTGCATCTTCTGCTGAAAATATGTTAGTTTTATACATGATATTCTGTGTAATGTTCCCTGCAGCTTATAACTTAGGATATAACGAATTTTTTCCTAACAACTATGGAGGCGAAATATAACGCGAACTTGTAAGTGTTGTGTATTAAAGCAACCATATTTGTAAAATGTATGTATTCTGTTTATTTCTACGTTCTTTGTTTCGTATAATACTTATTCTGAATCCCTAATGTGTTCTTATATTTGGTTTAAGCAGAATTTAAAGAATTTAAAAATCTAACAGGGGCGGTATTTTGAAAGCTCACTTAACTTTTCTGTTAAGTCTTGAGGTTGAGCGAGAAACTACAGTACGTTTCTCTAAAAAGAAAAAAGAAACGAAAGACCCCATGCAATTTTGAAAGTGGAGCCAAAGGAGGAACATGATTTTCAATCATCAGGTAAACATGGTAAAAGACCCGATATCTTTGGCAAAGTTCAGTCGTTTTAATTCTCAATTCTTAGATCATGTCCTACAGGGACATTGATTTTTGGTTCTTCAGTTAAAAGAGCCGATAAGAATTCAAAAGCGAAGTCTTTTGATGAGCGTGCCGTATCATTCCTAAGATAGGAGACCCCCATACAACCTTTAAATAAACTCGTTTGGGAACATTGTTTCATCTCTTACACTAGGATACGGCAAATATTCATGTACAATTAAGTTGACAAAACTTACCATGTAATAAACTTTTAAGATGCCAAATATAATAAGGATATGACTTTCTATTGCAAACATGAACCAAGCGTTCTTGGCCGGTGCTTTGCTGTAAATGTCCTATATGTTCACATATAGGTCTTAATAATGTTTTTCTTAATTTCTTGTGTATATTTGTTTTCCCGTTGATGTTGTTTGTGTTAATTTCTCGATATATATGTCATAGTTGGTGCCCCAACCACGAGTTTGTATTCATACTTCTTTAGGGGCTCCTCAGACCCCATGTTTTTATATGTCTATGAATTATTGTATATGTATTGTTATGGTCGAATAAATTGAATTGAATTGAATTTAACTGAATTATTTATAAAATGGAATCTGGATGACATCATGAGACAATGCCCTTGAAACAAATGAATTATGAATGTTTTTTATCTGTTGAACCTAACACATATTATTAACACGCATTGTTTAGACAGTTTTGCTGTTGCAAATAGTATTTTAGTAAATGTATTACGTTTGGTTTGTATCACTTAAAAATACATGTACAACTGAATGGTATATGTGTGACAACGTCTCGGACCTTTGACATATACATGTGTATATAATATATATTTATTGAAACACTTCTGTGTGTTTCTCTATGCAATACTGTTTAAATGTATTATGATTGTTATTATCTTTGTAAGTCTAAATATATTGGTTGTGTATGTTCATCTTGATTATACGAAGCAATGCGATGAACCACGTATAAATAAATGAATAAAAGAGGAGCATGATTTTTCACTCATTTGGTAAGCATGGTAAAAGACTTGATATCTTTGGCAAAGTTTAGTCGTTTGAATTTTCAATCCTCAGTTCAAGTCCTTCGGGGAGCGTGATTATTGGATCTTCGGTTGAAAGATCCGACAAGAATTCAAAAGCAAAGTGTTTTGATGAGCGTACCGTTTCATTCCTAACATAGGAGACCCCCATACAACCTGTAAACAAACTCGTTTGGGAACATTGTTTCATCTCTTACACTAGAAAATGGCAAATATTCATGTACAATTAAGTTGATAAATATTACCATGTAACAGACTTTCAAGATCCAAAATATGGTAAGGATATGACTTTATATTGCAAACATGAAACAAAATAATTTAGTTGTATATTTTATAAATGGCATCTGAATAACATCAAGAGGCAATGCCCGTGACAAAATAAATTATAAATGTTTTATATTTGTTGAGCGTAACATTAATATTTAGACTATTTGCTATTGCAAGTAGTATTATTATGTTTGGTTTGTATCACTCAAAGAATACATGTCAAATTGAATGGTAATGTGTGTGACAACGTCTTAAACCTAAGGTCTATACATGTATATATCATATATAAGTATTGAAGCAATTCTGTGTGTTTCTTCATGCAATATTTGTTTAAATGTATATATAATGATTGTTATTCCCTTTGTACGACTAATGATATTGTTTGTGTGTGTTCATCTTGATCGTACTAAGCAATGCGATGAACTATGTATAAATATATGAATACAAGAGGAACATGATTTTTTTTCACTCATCGGGTAAACATGGTAAAAGACCTCATATCTTTGTCAAAGTTTAGTCGTTTTAATTTTCAATTCTCAGATCATATCGTACGGAGAGCGTGATTTTTGGTTCTTCAGTCAAAAGAGCCGGCTTGAATTCAAAAGCGAAGTCTTTAGATGAGCGTACCATTTCATTCCTCAGATAGGAGACCCCTATATACAACTTGTAAATTAACTCGTTTGGGAACATTTTCCCCTCTCTTACACTAGTAAACGGCGAATATTCATGTACAATTGCGTACTATAGACACATCTAACATGTAATAAGCTTTCAAGTTGCCAATATGGTAAGGATATGCCTTTATATTGCAAACATGAAACAAGCGTTCATGGCTGGTGCTTTGCTGTAAAATTCCCTATGCTCACATATAGGTCTCAATAATGTTTTTCTTAATTTCTTGTATATATTTGTTTCCCGTTGATGTTGTTTTTGTTAATTTCTCGATATATATGTCATAGTTGGTGCCCCAACCACAAGTTTGTATTCATACTTCTTTAGGGGGTCCTAACCCCATGTTTTTGTATGTCCATGAATTATTGTATATGTATTTTTATGGTTTAAATAAATTGAATTGAATTGAATTGAATTAAACTGAATTATTTATAAAATGGCATATGGATGACATCACGATAAAATGCCCGTGAACAAAATCTAAATGTTATATATTTACGTAACACATATTATTAATCCGCATTGTTTAGACAGTTTTGCTATTGCAAATAGTATTTTAGTAAATTTATTATGTTTGGTTCGTATCAATAAAAAATACATGTAAAACTGAATGGTATATGTGTCACAACGTCTCGGACCTTTGACATATACACGTGTATATAATATATATTTATTGAAATACTTCTTTGTGTTTCTCCATTCAATACTGTTTAAATGTATCATTATTGTTATTATCTTTGTAAGTCTAACGATATTCTTTGTCTATGTTCATCTTGATAATACTATGCAATGCGATGAATCATGTATAAATATATGAATAGAAGAGGAACATGATGTTTCATTCATCGGGTAAACATGGTAAAAGACCTGATATCTTTGTCAAAGTTAAGTCGTTTTGATTTTCAATTCTCAGATCAAGTCCTTCGGGGAGCGTGATTTTTGGTTCTTCAGTTAAAAGAACCGATAAGAATTCAAAAGCGAATCTTTTGATGAGCATACCATTAATTCACCAAATAGGAGACCCCCAATACAACTTGTAAATAAACTTGTTATGGAGCTCTCACATTCTGCCGTGTAGGCCTACCGTCCACCTGCCGGGCTATTAAAAAAACAACAGAGTCCAGAACGTTCGTGCTTCTACCGTCTTCACCGCCCAGATTGACTTTTGTTGAAAATTTTGGCCGTTTCCATACCGGGCCCATACCGGGTCTCGAACGTGTGCACCGGGTTTGTAGCAGCCACCTACCAGTCACTTAGCGTCCCCTCACCGCTCGGAGCGTCCTGTGAGCGAGTCCCCGGACTGCTGACGTTCATGACACGTTCACAACCCGCTTACAACCCGTTGCAGACGGTGGATTTTTTTTTTGCCCGTTCATCACCGTTCTGTAACGGGTTATGAGCGTGTTGTGAACGTGTTCATACAGTGTGACCGTTTTCATAACGTATTCATACCGTCCTCATACCGTTCAACACCGTCCTCTTGCCGCTTACTTGCGGCCGGTGCCAGCCGGCCAAAGTTTTGAACATGCCCAAAACTTTCGCCGGGTCCCACCGGGTGTAAATAAGCGCCAACGCCCTATTAACGTGTTGCCCGCTTTGATAACGAACCACCGTGTGTCCTCGCCGCTCTCCACCGTCCGCAGACATTTTCGCGCACGGTGGCACACGGTAGGCCTACACGGCAGAGTGTGAGAGTCACTTTAGGGAACATTGTTCCCTCTCTTACACTAGAAAATGGCGAATATTCATGTACAACTGCGTAGACAATTCTTACCATGTAATAAACTTTCAAGATGCCAAATATGATAAAGATATGACTTTATATTGCATACATGAAACGAGTGTTGTATATTGTATAAAATGGCATCTGAATGACATCACGAGGCATTTCCCGTGAAAGATTAATTCTAAATGTTTTATATCTGTTGAGCGTAACAGACAGGTTTACTTTATTGCAAGTATATTTAGCAAATTGATTATGTTTAGTTTGTATCACTTAGAGAATACATGTCAAATGGAATTGTAATATGTGTGACAACGTCTCAAACTTTGACATATTCATGTGTATATTATATATATATTTATGCAAATTTTTGTTTAGATGTATTATGATTGCTATTGCTTTTTAAGATTAAAGATATTGTTTGTTCTTGTTCATCATGATTATACTATGCAATGCGATGAGCCATGTGTAAATAAATAATTAAACAAATAAAGAGTTAAAAGAGTTCTGGCTTTGATCGAGACAATACACCAAATCTATCATTGAACCAGATTAGATTGTACTTGCAATATTCCTCTCATATATTGTGCGTACAAATATTGTTATGTTTACCAACGTTCTGTATTCTCCCCGAACCATAGTTGGGTTTGTGTTCGGTAAACTGACATCCAAAACCTGATAAATGAAGAAAAAAAGAAAAAAGATTAAAGAAAGCCAGGCGCGTACGTTCTCATACGTCTCCCTGAAATGAACCGGAAGAAAACATCTCAAAAGCAGTTTCGATAATAATTGAATAAATGTATAATGTGTAATGCGTAAGTGTATTATCCGTCACTATTTTTCGTACAACAGAATATTTGCTCAATGAAAAGTCTTGAAAAGCCGATGATATTTATATAAAAACACACACGAATGATTTTCCACCGATCTGCTGCATTTAGCAAAGATCATCAAAATAATGGAAATGTTCAAATTTGCATAAGAGAGAAACAAATACATCTACTAGTTATACAACAAAGTATTAAACCTTTCTTTCCTCAAAATTATACATCTCAAAATATTCGCAAGCTGACTGTAACGTTGGTATCATATTTATGAGAAAATTATGTTATTATGTTAAGAACTGCATATATAATGTCTTCGTAATGTGTTTTTTATATTTCGTTTCTACATATATTATATTCTATTTTTTTCTTCAACTATCATCTTTGTAAATTATTCTTTTGAACGTATACATTTAAAAATATGTTTCTCGTTGTGTATTATCATTTTGATTGTAAATAATGCACAATATGAATTCATGTTGCGACGTATGATCGGTTTTTCAATGAAATAAATACATGTTACTGGAACTGAAAATTAATACCTGACACTTAATTTGTCAAGGAAATTGAAATCATGAACAACGTGTTTGTTTGTTATGCTGCCCTCTTACGGGCAATGCTATGTCATTTTTGATTTTTGTATTGTTGGATGACCTTCGCAGTTCGACCGGCATCTCCTTCGCGTATATGCATGTCTCAATAAATGATTGATTAAACTCTGAATTATTGTGGCTAGGAGTCTTTTTTAATGTCGTTGTGACAGTAGGGATAAGTCCTCTGAAATTTACTCTTAATAATTATGGCTGTTCCGCTACAATTATGTCACGCATTCAGATGGCAAATCCTGTGTCTTGATTAGCCTGAAAGGGGCTCTAGTCAGACAAAATGATTCTATCGTTCTTTAATTATCTTTCATTGTTTCCTTTCTCCTTTAACTCCTTTCTCTCTTTCCCCTCTTTGTTCCCATTTTTTTTTTTTTTTTTTTTTTTTTTGGGGGGGGTTCTTCTTGTGCTTTTTTGTGGGGGGGGGGCTATACGCCTTGCAAGAGGGACTCCATATAATGCACACTACAAAATTGCGTTCCACCCCCCCCCGGCCCTTTCCCGGAAAAAAACACCTTAATATCATCCCCCTTTCTTTCTTTTTCCCCCTCATTATTCTCCTTTCCCCTTTTCTCTTCTCCGTCTCTCCCCTTTCTTCCTTTCCCGCCTTTTGTCCGTCTGAACAACAGGGCCGTAGCCAGAGTTTGATGATGGGGGGGGGGGGGGGGGGGGCACATACATATAATTGATCGACGTCCTGGGGAGGGGTCTAAACAAGTTCAACCGATCTTGGATTTTTTTTTTTGGGGGGGGCACCCCCCCCCCCCACCCGTGGCTACGTGCCTGCTGAACAAGACTATTATCAGGTGGCGGTGGTCATGATGTGATCAAAGAAAGACTCTCATTATCAGTCAATCTGTAGCATGGTCCATGTTCAAAGTAATCTATTTAATCGTGTATCTAAAGCATCGTATACAAATATACTTTGGCAGCACCTGAAATTGAAGTGTTTTACGGGTCAGGGTATTCCATGACCCGTGGGTAAGCAAACAATCCGTTTATGAGTTTTGGTGAAGCTGGGAATCTTCGCACTATAAATACTAAAGTTCCAAACATTGTGTTTTAAAGGGATAGTTGAGTTCTGTTTTCAGACCGCAAATGCCTTCAAAGTGCATGGTTATTGCTCTTATTCGAATCTATGACATTGCTAGTGCCCTTTTAGAACCTAAATTTGCTATGAAGGTAATTTTAGACCCCAACATGTGCGAAATTTAGCAAATACGAGCATACCATTTTAGCTCCACTTTAAAAAAACACGGTTACCGTTAATTAATTATTTAATTAAAAATAACAATATAAGGGCCGGCTGGTTGTGCGTAATATAAGCAATACGAAAATGTCAACAAAAAAGCCAACATCGGCATTGGCTGAAATACGACGTAAAAGACGTTATTTCGTTTTTTCAACGTTTTTTTTCAAATTTTTCAAAATACCTAATATTTGTGGTGGTACACAAGTATTAGAAATCGTTATATTTCAGCCGTCTCTGAACCGATTTTGATCAAGCAAAGATGATTTTGTCATTTAAATATTATGTTCTTTCAAATTTGAAACTCAGTTTTTCATTATCTCCCAAAAAAAATATTTTGTGTAGCGCCCTCTGCAACAGAACTCAACTATCCCTTTAACCTTCCCAACAAAGAGAGAGAGAGAGAGAGAGAAGGGGGGGGGGTGGTGTTTTGTTCCCTTCTTAGAATTAAATTTGATGCAATTCTGTCTCTTTTCTTGCTCTCTCGATTCGACGTTTAACTATATATGCATGGTAAATATTAATACATCTTGACAAACTCTTGTGAACTTAATAGTTCCAAGGAAGCAGATTAATATCTCAGAAAAGGCACCAAGCTACCTTAAGCCTGCCCGGTGGAGGTGGCTGGGACTAATAATGAATGTCTACCCAAGTGCACTAGACCACGTTGACTTATTTTCAACAGGGACTTCCATAAAGAAGACTTCGTAATATGTATTTTGCTTAGATATGTAACTCCAATGGACTGCAATTAAACGGATAAATACTGTTGATTGTAAATTTCGTCATCTTCGCCTCTGTTACCGTGATCGCCATATTTTCATTACAGTACTGGAAACGTCATCGTCGGCGTCATCGGAAATGTCGTCGTTGATATCAAAATTACGGTTTTCTTCAGTTGGATTTTTGCCCCAACCTTTACCGCATTATAATTACCATACTTAGTGCCATAATCAGCGTTAATGTTTGCTTTGTTCATGAGTAATTCAATTGTGAAAGGATGGGAAACAGCGGCATGTATCCACGAATAGTTAGTATTTCAATTAATTGTAGTGAGATACGTCATTAGGGGTGCAAATTTATGTTTCTCTATTACGAATTATTTCATAAGATACGTAAACAAATGGACTGTTTGTCCTTCTTTGGGCAAGACGATTCCCTCCTTGAACATTTTTCTACTTATTTTCATGTTATATGTCTCCTTGGAAAGACGAACAGAGCAAACGTTTCAAACCTTTATTTTAGAGTGAATGAGAAAGTTAGGGGGGGGGGGTCAAAAGTGCACTCGCTTTATATTGATTAAAATGTTTATGACTGCCAACAATTTGAAAAAAGAACAGAGGAGGCAACAGAGAAGTTTAACAGTGGAATATGAATGAAAAATATTTGAACTATGATTTAGTTCACTGCATAGGACTTTGGAACTTGTTTAAAAGGGCAAAACTAACAACTGCACATTGCGGGAAAAATATCAGTTTGTTGTATGCTTATGCTTGTAACATGCATAATGCAACTGGTTTATCTGCTAGAATTTTTTTTTGAATCTTAATTGTAACATTTCGAAGTCGAGCGTAAAGAGACAATTAGACGATTAGGCTACGAGGAACTCTACTAGATTAGGATGTCTCGTAATAGTTTTAAACCAGTGCTTCAATTATGCGATTTGTTATGGAATATGGAGAGCATAAATCAACAGCTTCATAAGGCAGCATTGAGGGGTAAAATTCAAAGCAGCAAAAGCGTTAAAAAGCTGTTAAAGCAGGATTCTAACCTAAACCAGGCAGACCAAGATGAATACATATCCTTACAAATGGCGGTCCTGCAGTATATCCGGGAATATCATGTAGCTGATGTGGAGAAGGCGCCTTCGGATGGACAAACGCCCTTACATCTTGCTGCATCACTCGGACGTCTTGAAGCAATGAAATGTGTACTCAGCCTTGGAGCTAATTTGGACCAGGACGGCTGCTCTGCATTACACATTGCTGCTTTCATTGGTCATCTTGATGTCACCGAATATCTCATCAGTCAAGGAGCTGAGGTGAATAAGGGTGATAATAGGGGTGGGACTGCATTACACATTGCTGCTTTCAATGGTCATCTTGATGTCACCAAATATCTCATCAGTCAAGGAGCTGAGGTGAATAAGGATAAAAAAGACGGTAGGGCTGCATTATTCAATGCTGCTAACAATGGTCATCTTGAAGTCACCAAATATCTCATCAGTCAAGGAGCTGAGGTGAATAAGGGTGATAATGAAAGTTGGACTGCATTACACCTTGCTGATTTCAATGGTCATACTGATGTCACCAGATATCTCATCAGTCATGGAGCTGAGGTGAATAAGGGAAATAATGACGGCTGGACTGCATTGCATAGTGCCACTGAGAATGGTCATCTTGATGTCACCAAATATCTCATCAGTCATGGAGCTGAGGTGAATAAGGGAAATAATGACGGCTGGACTGCATTACATAGGGCCATTGAGAATGGTAATCTTGAAGTCACAAAATATCTCATCAGTCAAGGAGCTGAGGTGAATAAGGGAAATAATGACGGCTGGACTGTATTACATAGGGCTACTGAGAATGGTCATCTTGATGTCATCAAATATCTCATCCATGAAGGTGCTGAGGTAAATAAGGGTGATAGTGACGGTTGGACTGCATTACATTGTGCTGCTCAGGAGGATCATCTTGATGTCACCAAATATCTCATCAGTCATGGAGCTGAGGTGAATAAGGGAAGTAACAATGGTTTTACTGCATTACAGAGTGCTGCTCAGGAGGGTCATCTTGATGTCACCGAATATCTCATCAGTCACGGAGCTGTGGTAAATAAGGGTGATAATAGGGCTTTTACTGCATTACATAGTGCCGCTCAGAATGGTCATCGTGATGTCACCAAACATCTCATCAGTCATGGAGCTGAGGTGAATAAGGGAAATAATGACGGCTGGACTGTATTAAACAGTGCCGCTCAAAATAGTCATCGTGATGTCACCAACTATCTCATCAGTCACGGAGCTAGGGTGAATTTGGGAGACACTGACGGTTGGACTGCATTACATTTTGCTGCGCAGGAGGATCATCTTGATGTCACCAAATATCTCATCAGTCATGGAGTTGCAGTGAATAAGGGAAATAATGACGGCTGGACTGCATTACACAATGCCACTGCGAATGATCATCTTGATATCACCAAATACCTCATTAGTCATGGAGCTGAGGTGAATAAGGGAAACAATGACGGCAGAACTGTATTACACAGTGCCGCAGAGAATGGTCATCTCGATTTCACGAAATATCTCATCAGTCAGGGAGCTGAGGTGAATAAGGGAACTACCATGGGTTCAACTGCATTACGCTTTGCTGCTTTCAATGGTCACCTTGAAGTCACCAACTATCTCATCAGTCAAGGAGCCGAGATGAATCAGAGAGATAATGACGGTAGGACTGCATTATGCTTTGCTGCTTTTAATGGTCACCTTGATGTCACCAAATATCTCATCAGTCAAGAAGCTGAGGTGAATAAAGGAGAAAGTGAATGGACAGCATTACACAGTGCTGCTTTTAATGGTCATATTAATGTCGCCAAATATCTCATCAGTCACGGAGCTGAGGTGAATAAGGGAAATAATGATAATAGGACTGCATTACACAGTGCTGCTAAGAATGGCCATCTTGAAGTGACCAACTATCTGATCAGTCAAAGAGCTGAGGTGAATCAGGGAGATAATGACGGTAAGACTGCATTATGCTTTGCTGCTTTTAATGGTCACCTTAATGTCACCAAATATCTCTTCAGTCAATTAGCTGAGGTAAACAAGGGTGATAATGACGGTTTCACTACACAGTGCAACTCAGGAAGGTCATCTTGATGTCTCCAAATATCTCATCAGTCATGGAGCTGAGGTGAATAAGGGAAGTAACAATGGTTTTACTGCATTACAGAGTGCTGCTCAGGAGGGTCATCTTGATGTCACCGAATATCTCATCAGTCACGGAGCTGTGGTAAATAAGGGTGATAATAGGGGTTTTACTGCATTACATAGTGCAAGTATGGGAGGCGATCATCTTCATGTCACCAAATATCTCATCAGTCATGGAGCTGAGGTGAATAAGGGAAATAACGATGGCGTGACTGCATTACACAGTGCTGCTTTCAATCGTCGTCATGGTGTTACTAAATATCTCATCAGTCAAGGAGCTGAGGTAAATAAGGGTGATTATAGCTTTGGTTTGACCGCATTACAAAGTGCTGCCCGGTATGGCCATCTTGATGTCACCAAATATCTCATCAGCCAAGGGGCTGAAGTGAATAAGGGTGATAAATGGGGTTGGACTGCATTACACTTTGCTGCTGAGCATGGTCAACTTGATGTCACCAAATATCTCGTCAGTCATGGAGCTGAGGTGAATAAGGGAAACAATGACGGCATGACTGCATTACACAGTGCTGCTTTCAGTCGTCATCATGATGTTACTAAATATCTCATCAGTCAAGGAGCTGAGGTCAGTAAGGGTAATAATGACGGTTGGACTGCATTACACGTTGCTGCCCAGAATGGCCATCTTGATGTCACCAAACATCTCATCAGTCAAGGAGCTGAGGTCAGTAAGAGTAATAATGAGGGTATGACTGCATTACACATTTCTGCCCACAATGGCCATCTTGATGTCACCAAACATCTCATCAGTCAAGGAGCTGAGGTCAGGAAGGTTAATAATGATGGTTCTACTGCATTACACAAAGCTGCCAAGAATGGCCATCTTGATGTCACCAAATATCTCATCAGTCAAGGAGCCGAGGTCAGTAGGGGTAATTATAAAGGTTGGACTGCATTATTCATTGCTGCTCGTAATGGTCATCTGACAGTCACCAAATATCTCATCAGTCAAGGAGCTGAGGTGAATAAGGGTGATAACAGGAGTTGGACTGCACTACACCATGCTGCTATGCATGGTCATCTTGATATCACGGGGTATCTGATCACTCAAGGAGCTCAGGTGAATAATGTTAATAACGACGGTACAACGCCTTTACACTTTGCTGCCATGAATGGTCATCTTGATATCATGGGGTATCTGATCACTCAAGGAGCTCAGGTGAATAATGTTACTAACGATGGTACAACGCCTTTAAACTTTGCTGCTTTAGATGGTCATCTTGATGTCACAAAACATCTCATCGGTCAAGGAGCCGAGGTCAGTAAGGGTAATAATGACGGTTGGACTGCATTACACAATGCTGCTTTCAATGGTAATCTTGATGTCACCGAATATCTCATCAGTCTAGGAGCTGAGGTGAATAAGGGTGATAATAGGGGTAGGACTGCATTACACGTTGCTGCTTCCAATGGACACCTTGAAGTTATTAAAGTCCTTCTGGCAAGAGGAGCATGTCATGACACTGGAGACATTAATGGGCACACACCTCTACAGTTTGCTTTATACCACAGGTACCGAAGCATCGTTGATCTATTCATCAACCAATCAAATTGCAAGGTAAACATATTAAAAACACACTTCATGTTGAATTTATCTACCTTAAAGTATGTTATACATGACTGTAGAACAAGAAGTACTAAAATTCAATGAAGTGAATATTAGTCGAAGGTTTCCTATCATAATTATGTTCAGACTTGATCATTTCGATTTTGTAACGCAAATAATAATCATTACCGGGTAATAATTAAAACACCAGTTAGACTTTAATGCTGTTTCTTAGACTTCACGGACAAATTATAATGGTCGCTTAAAAAGTATTTGAATTATTGCAAGTAATTGATCACCTGGCAGTACATTTGTTCTCTGAAATTCGGCTTTACTAGCATTTAAAAAAATAAAATGAATTCTCAAGTTTTTCTGCCTCGTATTTTCTTATGTCCAGCTCAAACAGAATGATTTAACAGGTATTCATCTTGCCATCCAAGACGGTCATACCTCCACTATTGAGAAGTTAGTTTCTGAGGGAGCTGATCTCAATGTCCAGTCAAGTGACGGCCAGACGTGTCTCCATAGAGCCATTAAACTATGCTACAAGAGCGGCAGAATTATGCATGACACGGATACACTAACAGAGGTGAGTTGTATACCAGGAACACAAACGAGACTGACGCCAGACTGACGAGAGTCTGAACAACAAATTACGATACGGCCAAATATTGGTATGTTTTTGGAGTCAACATGCAGTCGTTACGGCGGTGTCACTGACATATAATGCTCCTCTAGGTCATCAGGGAATCCTAAAATATGATACCTGTGATTGACACAAGAAAATATGTGTGTTGGTGTCTGGGCGCGTGTTCGTGCGTGTGGGGGAAGTTTACAACGTAAATAGGGATTTCCACTACTGCGAATTGATGGACGATACTGTTCTAATACAAAAGTATATCTTTGATTATTGTTCCAGATCTCTGATGAGTATTACAAGGGCGAACTATCTCCCGAGAAGGCCTTGGTGTTTTATCTCCTGGAGAATGGAGCCAAGTTAGATGTGAGGGACAAGATAGGCAATCTACCAATCCAGTATGCCAAGGACGAAGTGGTCAAGCAGATGATTTTGTCGAGGTGATACTTTTAAATATATTTTTTGTAAACCAAATTTGTTTCTTTTTAATGTATGGATTTTGTGAGAATTGTATTTTAACGCATAGCAAGGTCAAGAAATGTGTATTTTTTTCTTTTCCTAGATTATGCTAAGATAAGAGTATCTTTCTTTAAATAATGGGCCTCGATAAGTGTTGGACAATAAACAGTTGTTCGATTCATGACGATACCATTTAATGTAAGTAATTTTTCATGCGTTGAAACAAATACACCTTTTCACAGCACAAATTGTATATAAATGACTTATCGACTTATTACATTTGCACTAATTAATTTCAGATTACCTTCTTTGGAGGAGATCCAGTCTTACCGAGGTAAGAACGTCCTACAAACACAAACAACTTTTCTCTTATCCAGAACGTCACAAATTAAAGTCTAGCGATGACCATTTTTTTAGTTTTCCATTCCAAAGAAGAGAGAATTTGATAATTCATTGTCTGGGTCTTAAACTTAATCGCACACACAAACTTCACTCAGGTACTCCTAAAAAACTGCATTCGTATTCATATATGAATAAACCAAGAGTCATGTTTCCATCAACCACCCAAATACAAGTCATAAACGTTGGATGAGCCCCCAATTTAAAAAAGCACATTTAAATAAAGATGCAATATCGATAATATTATATTATAGATTTACCATATACCCTAATTCAACTATTACAAACCAGGAAGGAACGTCAGTGTTTGGGTGATTAACTCAACTTGTCAGTTGTAATAAAGTGAATCCTTTTTATGCCTCCGCCACCGAAGGTGGTGCCGGAGGCATCATGTTTTCGGGTTGTCCGTCTGTACGTCCGTACGTCCGTCCCGTTTGACCGTTATCACAATATCTCAAGAACCATTTAAGATTTAAACTTAAGACTCGGGAATAGTATTTATCACCATAGGAAGACGATCTGATTAGATTTTGGAGTACGTAGGTCAAAGGTCACAGGTCACAGAGGTCAACTTATGAAATTCCTTGTATTGAGTTTGTTAGCGCGATATCTCAAGAACCATTTGAGATTTAAACTTCAAACTTAAGGATAGTATGTATCACCATAGGAAGACGATCTGATTAGATTTTGGAGCACGTATGTCAAAGGTCAAGGGTCACAGAGGTCAACTTATGAAATTCCATACATTGAGATTGTTATCATGATATCTCAAGAACCACTGGAGATTTAAACTTCAAACTTAGTGATAGTGTGTATCACTATAGGAAAACAATCTGATTACATTTTGGAGCACGTAGGTCAAAGGTCAAGGGTCATAGAGGTCACCTTATGAAATTCCATACATTGAGATTGTTATCATGATATCTCAAGAACCACTGGAGATGTAAAAACTTCAAACTTAAGGATAGTATGTATCACCATAGGAAGACGATCTGATTAGATTTTGGAGCACGTAGGTCAAAGGTCAAGGGTCACAGAGGTCAACTTATGAAATTCCATACATTGAGATTGTTATCATAATATCTCAAGAACCACTGGAGATTTAAACTTCAAACTTAATGATAGTGTGTATCACCATAGGAAGACAATCTGATTAGATTTTGGAGCACGTAGGTCAAAGGTCAAGGGTCACAGAGGTCAACTTATGAAATTCCATACATTGAGATCGTTATCGCGATATCTCAAGAACCACTGGAGAATTTTCACTTCAAACTTAATGATAGTATGTATCACCATATCATAATATCTCAAGAACCACTGGAGATTTAAACTTCAAACTTAATGATAGTGTGTATCACCATAGGAAGACAATCTGATTAGATTTTGGAGCACGTAGGTCAAAGGTCAAGGGTCACAGAGGTCAACTTATGAAATTCCATACATTGAGATTGTTATCATGATATCTCAAGAACCACTGGAGATTTAAACTCCAAACTTGATGATAGTACATGTATGTATCACCATAGGAAGACAATCTGATTAGATTTTGGAGCACGTAGGTCACAGGTCAAGGGTCACAGAGGTCAACTTATGAAATTCCATACATTGAGATCGTTATCGCAATATCTCAAGAACCACTGGAGAATTTTCACTTCAAACTTAATGATAGTATGTATCACCATAGGAAGACGATCTGTTTAGATTTTGGAGCACGTAGGTCAAGGGTCACAGAGGTCAACTTGTGAAATTCCATGTCTTCAGCTCGTTATCGCGATATCTCAAGAACCATTTGAGATTTTAAACTTCAAACTTAAGGATAGTATATATATCACCATAGGAAAACGATCAGATTAGATTTTGGAGTACATGTATGTCAAAGGTCATAGAGGTCAACTTGAAAAATTCAGACTACATGTATAGGACTTGTCATGATATGTCAAGAACCACTTGAAATATGTTCCGTTACTTAACCCGTACTTAACTGGGCTATTTTGAGCACCTCCCTGACTGGGGGGGGGGGGGAGGGGCCGATTGCCTCGAAATTTGGCACGCGTCTTGAGAAATTGCGCAAAGGAAGAGACCTCACTATTATTTTGCTGAAAATTGCTTATTTTATCAATTATGCTAATTTATGCAATTGCATAAAGGAAGAGACCTCACTATAATTTTGCTGAAAAT
This sequence comes from Strongylocentrotus droebachiensis, assembly GCA_035222895.1. Lineage (NCBI taxonomy): Eukaryota > Metazoa > Echinodermata > Echinoidea > Camarodonta > Strongylocentrotidae > Strongylocentrotus > Strongylocentrotus droebachiensis. The sequence goes on along the minus strand of JAVYIG010004281.1, from coordinate 17,831 downwards.
TACTTATTTTATCAATTATGCTAATTAATGCAAATCAAATTCATGAATAATGATTTTTATTAACAATTACAAAAATAAAGCTTTTACAGAGTTGATTTTGTGGCAAAAAGTTTCTAAAAAGCCTATCGGGCATTATCACATACAAAAATTGTCCATGTCTATTTCAATTCTTATGTATTTCATTGTTTTATGAACTTCTTTTGTATTCTATTGTTATTAATTCTTAATCTTATGTATTGTATTGTTTTAGGACTTCTGATACTTGAGGTTGTTACGTATCAATATTTTGCTTGAATAAATGATAACTAAACTCTAAAGAGTAAAATTATGCTGATTTATAGACCAAACTAGAAACTTTATGTATGCAAAAATAGCTTGTGGACGCATTCTCATTAGAACTGACAGATGGATTACTATTTAACTCAGGAAATCTTGCAGAGCCAATAAACTGAGTAGATTTTAGGGTCATGAGGTCAAAGATCAAAGGGTCATATATGTATATGAGAAATTGCTTGTAATCACGATATTCTGAGAACATGTTAATGGATTACAATTGAACTTGAATTTGAAAAATTTCTTCCGTTTCGGTTTGTAAAATTGCTCTATGACGGAGGCATCATTTTCGACTGCGCGCAGTCGAATTCCATCTAGTTAAATATGAAACACTTAAAGTGCAGTCCTTTACATAAGACATTCCTAATACAATATCCTTCCACAGGAGAATCAAAAGATTTTAAAAGCTCTCAAATTATATTTCACTTTTATCATAACTGCAAGGGTATCTATTTTTGCAGTGTAGACTGTTTGGTAAGACTGTTTTTCAAATCATACTTCTTTGAGAACAGTCAATTTGGGCAAAGTTTTGAGTTGCTGCTAGGCATAATAACATCTCATTTGAAAGGGCAATCATTTCTTACTTTTTCCACCTTTTTTTGACAGAGTTGCGATCTAGCCCCTCAGGACCATCTCAGAATGTGGCTTCAGGGTCGAGCATTCAAACTGCTCAGATGAATCCGATTCAAGCGAAACAACAACAGCATAGTCCGTCACCTCCAGGTACAGTATTTACCTAATCCTTGATACACTGGATGGTTGATCCTCTGTAGTCTTAACATCTCGTGATCCTGTGGCCCATTCACTCCATGCTCTATTGGTCTGAAGCCTACCACAGACTATACGATCTGACTAAGATCCAATTTTGGAAGTTGCTATAAAAATTAAGATGAACTTTCAGAAATGTACAATCTTAATAAGTGAGTTCCAAATACTTCCTGGATAACGAAATGACAATTTGGGGGGTACTGCAAGGTACCCTGAAGGAGCAAAACTCATAATGGCTTTTATTCGTAGTGACGTAATTTCAGTTGTGCACCGTCTACAATTTGAAGCCGATTTGGCTTTTATGCAGACTAGAAGGCTCAAATTGACTATAGCTTTTGATTGTTAGTACCGGTAATTGGTAATTCAACCAAATCTGGTGTCAGCAAATTATGACGCAATACACATGGACACCAACATAGACACCAACATAGACACCAACATTATCCGTCAAGAGCAGAAGAGAAAGATGTCCAGCGCAAGGGTAAGAGGAATCACTTTTAGCAGTGCTATTCAATACAGGGGTCCTCTGGGACATGTGGACACATACTGTAATGGTTCTACAGACCCCTATAAAAAAGCATGGATACATTTCTCTACCAAGATTGTGGTGGTGGTAGTTATTTTACCTGACTGCTAAGAAAGCATAAATGCTTGTAAGTAAGCAACCAGACGGCCGACGGCTTTAGGTCCTCTCTGAGGGACCTGGTAATGAGGATTAATGCCTGACCAAAGGGCACTAGCGCATCGACTTGGTTTCGAACCCGGGTCACCGGATTACGAGACCACTGCTCTACCAATTGAGCTGACGCGCCTCCTTCTCTAGTTATCTATACCCCTTGAAAATGAAGTCAGTGACATAGAGCCGCTATCATAGACACCAACATTCTGTTTTGATATTGTTCATAGATATGCTTTACTAAGGTAAGGTGCAATGGCTCAGTGGAAGAGTGGTTCGAAGCCAAGTTGATATGCTAGTGCCCTTTGATAAGGCGTAATTTCCTCATACCAAGTCCCTTGGAGAGGACTTAAAGCCGTTGGTCTTCTGGTTACTTACTTTACTTACAAGCATACACATGCTTTCTTAGAGGTCTGGTAAACAAACTTGTTACTATACACATGTATTGCATTGTATGTACTGTACATGGTATGAAGATCGATGCACATGTCTTCATGATTAATCATTGGGATTCCAGTATAAAAATAATACTGTACCGTACATGGCAGCTAGGATACAGTAGGTTCTACAACATGTCATCTAGCAACGACACAAAATAGCTGCATACAGCAAAGTAACCCATGTGTGCTCATGTATCTGAGTGTTATAAGATAAGAAATGTAATGGATGCTTTGTGCTTCTGTTATTTATTTTGCTCCTGTAATATCTGTATATAGTTTACCGTGTCATCTATGCAGCTTTAGAAATCCCCATTTCTTTTCTATTTGTGTTATTAAGGTGCAGAGAAAGAGGTCAACAATTCTGAAGTGGATGAGAATCCTGGACAGGTAGGAAATAGATATGTTTACTAACTTGTTGTATTCTTGTTAAATGAAAGTTGTTCTTGACGTCTGAGAAGCTTGAACGAGGCTTGTCTGACATAGCAACAATTAATATGTGCAAAGTGAAATCTATCAATAGAGATGGCATATAGTTGATAAAATCCAGGGTTCTGGGAAAGAAATTGAAACGTATTAGTAAACGGGTCTATTAAAACTATTGCTGTAAAAATGGGAATAAAGAAAAAAATCTTCCTTGCCAGTTGTGTATCCCTTGGGGAGGGAGGGGGCAGGTGGCACTCTCTATTTGTGTGGTTATGAAAAGAGGATTAACATTGCGACCGAAGACTGATGATGCAGCTAGGAATGAAGATTGGACCTGTTTATCACATATTTCTTTTAAATACATTAGTACTACTCTAATTCTGCCAGTTTATTGAAAATTGGAAAAGTCAATAAAAAATAAGGAAAAAAACAGACTTGCATCACATTCTTAATATAGAAAACAAAAAAAGCACATTCAGTTATTTGGTGAAATGGTGTTGGAATGTAATTTTTTTTCTATTTAGCATTTAGCCAATCAAGATGCATGTTTGATATCTCTTGTATCTGGCTTATTGGTATACACTGGATATCGTAATTCTGACTTGGGTGCATGCCTGCCTGCCCCTGATACAAAAATATCCTAGACAGGGGAAAGACAAATGTAGATTGTCAAAGTGGTATGTTTTTTATGTTCATGTATGTTCTGCATACTACTTTGGGAAACTGAAAATATCTGGGGCAATAACAAGAAATAAGGTATTTTGATGAAGCATGGTTTTCAGGTGGTTATAATCTTCCCAAACCATTTTGATATAGTTGAGCAATTTATAACCCATTCTAAATTATAATATCTTTAAAAAAGTATAGGATGCTTTTAATAGTTTTTAGTCTTACCTCTTCTATTGTCCTTGACAGCAGCCTCAGATGAAAAGAGGAGCGTCCGGAGAAGCAGAGGAGCTTGCTCAAAACATGTTGCCTAGCAACTCATCACCTGCAATGGATGCTGGTGCAGTTAGTGTCAGCGTTCGCCCAAGAGATGACGGGTTGACTGGAACAGAGGCTGCTCGTGGGAGGAAGGAAGATGACAAGATGAAGAGAAGAGAGGTGGGGAAGGGAGAGGAGGAGTGGAGGAATATTCCAAGTGAATCAGAGCAAGATAAACGTCTCCACATCCCAAAACTAAGAAATCATCCTAATAATCATGGCAAACAAAATAACCTCAGTCCAACTATAGGTTCGAGGGAAACCAACAGGAACAGTGATCAAACCAACTATTTTGGGGCTCCCAATGAATATACCGGTAGCATTAGAGAAGAGGAGCGTCTGTCGACAGGTACACACTCTTTATTATCCAATGATGTTGATCCTAGGTTGGCTAGTGCTATCAACTCCATTAGTGAAAGCGAGATTTGCATCAGCAAAGAGAATACAGCCTCTCAAAGTGGGTCATGCCTCCAGCAAAATGATAAAGGTAATACAGAATCCACTGGAGAGGGGCAAGGAGGGGGCCAAAACCGCAGTGGAACGGGGGAGAGGAGTGCCATTGGTGGTGTAGAAACTGCAGATGCAAGTAATGACAACCAAGATAGTCTAATTATGAGAATGGGTAGTGTTGTAAGGGGTGTAAGGGGTTACATACCCACTGTGCTTAATTCTGTAAGTGAATATACTAAAACTAAAATATATTGAATATACTAAAATCCTGATAAGGTGCTAACTAGTAACATCGATGGTTTAAGCTTGAAATTATTTAAGATAGGAGTACGTATGTAAAGTCTAATGGGTTGACAAGTGTAGACCAGTAAGTTTCTAGTCATGGCATCGTTGGAAAGATATTCAGTCTCTTGACCTCTGACAGATTCTGAAGACAAAGGGGTATCACTATCCTGTTCCTCCATTATTTGTCTCTGCTTGTTACTAGCAACTCGATGTCACTACACTGCCACTGCTATTCATCAAACCTGCAAATCAGACATGCATATGTACACTGCACTGGAACTTGGCAGTGATGTAGACCGGGGATGTAGAATCTAGAAAAGAATATTCTCATCAGCTTCCTTACTAAATACTATATAGGCGGGATGAGCTTGAAAAGTCGAATTGACCCCTGCACCTAGGAGGCCGGGTTCCAAAGTCTGCTAAAGCAAATCGAGTGAGACAACGCCAAAATCATCCAACCAGGCCAGAATCGCCTCAATCGCGTGTATATATGCATGCATGAAGTGCAGTGTACAAGCCACTCGGCTCTGGACAGTGCGACACGTCATGTGACAAAGTGGGGATTCCCAGGTTAACATTGCGTCATCAGTGTACATGTAAACATTGAAGACATGAAATCGCGATATTTGTTTTCTATCATATATAGTATCAAGCTCAACTGGTATTTTGCAACGTGAATTGGGAGGGTGAATTATACCATACTACTGGGAATCCCAGCATTATTCATTTACTATGTATGCCTCAGATTTTTGAGCAGGCAAATCAAAACACCGATTTCATCGAGTTTACGTGTACTAGCTCTCTCTCTCTCTGTCTCTCTCTGACTCTGTGTGTGTCTCTCTCTCTTTGTCTCTGTCTCTGTCTCTCTCACACACACTCTCTCTCTCTCTCTCTCTCTCTATATATATCTTTCTTTCAAACTACCTCACCCCCCTCACCCCCTTCTTCTAGCTCTATACCAGAGAAATGCTATCCCCTAAATCACCCTTGTTTATATCTAAATACATGACACGTGTACTACAAGTATTTGTATATTCTTTGAGTGTTTCAAAGAAATGATAGGAAAATTCAAATTATTTTGAAAATTGCAGCTAGGTGTGTATGTCTGATGCACCACGAAAGACCAACTGAGTCTTGTTTATTTTAGAACTCCAATCTTTGCTGGAGAGAGCAATCTAATCTACTATAGTATCAATATTGACTGAGTTTTCCTAGCATAATGTCCAATAGTTAGGGTGATGTCCCTTTTAGCCACACGAAAGGGATTTATTTAAATACATTGAAAATGTTAAAGGTACTATGTCCCATATGCAGGCAAAAAAAAAAGAAGTTTAAATTCCAATGTCATTTGAAAGATAATATTAATTTAGAACTTCCTTCAAAATGTAAATGTTTTTTTTTTTTTTTTTGGGGGGGGGGGGGTGGGGAGGGATAACGATCGACCGTTAGCGTTCGAAACGATTTTGGGATTGTAGTCCTGTTATGAAATAGTCTGATTTTCAGACCCTTGTACCGAATGGTCGTATGATTTGTGCTGCGCAAAGATTCAATCAGAAGTGGGTTACTCATGTACCCTTTACAGCTCATTTTCTGTATGTTATTACCAATGTTATCACCAAAGACAAAAAGAAGTAAGTCAGTCGCTCAATAGTGTCTAACAGCAGGGCGGATCTAAGGGGGCGGGATGGCCAACAAAAAAAGTAAAACATTTTTTATTTTACTTTTTCAATGTCGGGGGCATTTTTGTGTGTGTAGTGCTTTTTACCCCCACCCCCCCCCCCCCCCGAAATATTGGTCAGCACTTTTTTTTCAAATTTCGGGGGGCAAAATGAACAAAAACAAATAAGTGCTCACTACCCCCCCCCCCTCACTGAGCGAAATATTGGTCGGCGCGACAACCCCCCCCCCCCCCTCTCCCCCCTTAGCAAAAAGCTAGATCCGCCCCTGGGGTCTAGACAGTAAACGGGCTTCCTTGCATAATTTGAATATTAGTACAGTACTAACGTTTACATTTTACAGAACTAAGGACATATAAGAGGGCCTATGATAATTATGCTATCTATTATATATTTTAAGTATAGGGTCCAAATAAAGATAAGGCACTCAGGAGAAAAATAGAAATTAATGGTATTTTTTATACACAGAAAACGGGAGATCGAGTTGTCCATGATGACTACTTCACAGTCCCTGACCGAATTGCCGATTTTGGATCGCATAGATTTTGTGATTTCATAGACTAAAGTGCACATTCATAACTCCATGGTCAGATAACTGTCGCCATTCGGGTGCTATCGACTCGAGCATTCTTGCTTATGATAGTTGGCCTCTGCATTTATCTTGATTATTTTTTTATTTTTTTTACTTACCTCCATACTTTCAAGCTTTCAATTATGCATTTTTATTTGTGTGTATTTAAGTTGTCACTCTTTATGTAAATCAATTATGTTATATACTATTATTGTTATTTGAATATTTTATATTTGATTTATCAATAAATGCAGAAACATCTGCTAACTGAAAAAACAAAAATCGGTTTCTTATATTTGTCTGCTTTCATATTACCAATTAACTTATTACAAGGGTTAGGATTACCCTTTAAACCTTTTTTTTATTGCTTCTAAACGTGAAGAAATTTTGGTCCTTTGCTTGTGAGAAAGAGGGCTTTTGGAAATGAGGCACAACAGCCCCTTTCCACCTGAATAGAAAATACGTCTCGTACAAAATAGAAACAAACTGAATCTCGAAGTATGACAAAGATTTGCCGAATTGACCCCGACATGCACTGTCCGTACCACGTTTTCAAAAGATAACCGCCTGTCTCATGCCCCCCCCTCACTCTCTCTCTCTCTCTCTCTCCCTCCCTCTCTCTCTCTCTCTCTCTCTCTCTCTCTCTCCTCTATAATGATTATTGCTCCCTCAGTATCTGAAAACGAATCCGGGCTAACTCGGCCCACGGGACTACTCGGCCCAGCTGGGAAAACTGGGCCGAGATGTCCCGACCTGATTAATCGATCGAGAGATACCAATGTGTATATGTTTGTGCTCTTTGTGACTTAATAATGCCCTTTCCAACCTAAATCTTTAATGGAATTGTGTTAAATGATACTAATGAAGACAATCTATGACTTATCTTTCGGTAAAATGACAAAAAAAATGACATTTCGGACAATTTTACTCACAGCTCGCAATCCGCATTGCCGCACGTACATTAAATGTGCGTTGTATCTACTCGGACCACTGAAATTCGAGCAGTGTTTTCGTCGGTAAATCACTGCAAAAATATCATTTTTATCTCGTATGAAGGTCTATTTTTAATTCCTGACACAGATTTCATTATTGAGAAGTCGAATATAGTACATTTTAGACGAGATGGTTGATGTTTGTTCACATTCTTTCGTCCTGGCCGTAAATTAGCAGACTACTGCCTAGTGCTACCGCAGCAGCTCAGCTCAGTGTGCAGCTAGCTGTACAGCGCCGCTGGCCGGGTCGGCGGGGGAATACATTGACTCGGCGCCCGTACCGGGCCGCTGCACTGCATTGCATGATTGTACTGCCCAATTTGATCGAGTGATGTGAGTAAAACTAATCAAACTAGATCTATATCTACTGTATTATCATTATTCATTCCGAGTAGAATATCCAATTTGATTTAGTGAGTAAACTAGACCTAGATCTATATCTACTGTAGCTACATCATTATCATATACTAGATTAGTCATTCAGAGTAGAATATCCGATTAATTATGAAGGAATGGAATTTTTCTTTTTTCATAATCAGATAATCATATTTTACTCCTAAAAGTTAAAGACTTGATAAATAGCTAGATCTAACGTAAGGGCCTAGCCTAGTACTCTAAGCAGAGAAGTGAGCTGAGGAATCGCCTTATTTTTTTGGAGGGGGCTGCTTCAAAAAAATTCTACGAAAAGAAGGTATTAATTGGCTTCAAGTTTTTTGTATAAATAATGCAGCCCCCACCACCCCCCCCCCCAAACAAACCAAACAATCTCCTTTTTGTTCCCTTTTTCTGGGAATCAAAGAGATATATACAAAGCAAAGCAATTAAGACATGATATTGCAATGACATGCCGGTGCATGGAGGGGCAGCTAGGGGCAGAGGCGGCCCTCCCGGGGGGGGGGGGCCCAGTGCCCCCCACTTTTTCAGATACCCCATAAGTGCCCCTTTTTACATAGGAAAAGTGCCCCTTTCATTTTGTAAGAAGTGCCCCTTTTACATAGGAAAGGTGCCCCTTTTCCTTTGACAAGTGCCCCTATTACTTAGTAAAAGTGCCCCTTCCCCCTTTTCACCTCTGACGAGTGCCCTTTTTTATTTTTGACACGTGCCCCTTTGTTCACATGTTCCCACTTTCCTTTGCAATAAGTGTCCATTTTCCATTCTCATAAATCTTGAAATAATCTTGAATAAGTGCCCTTTTTAATCTCTAGTAAGTGCCTCTTTTCAGGTACGAGAAGTGCCCCTTTTCACTTTTAATAAGTGCTCCCTTTACCTCTGATAATTGCCCTATTCAAAACTGAGAGGTGCTCCTTTTACTTTGACAACTTCCCCCTTTTTCCTTTGTAAGAAGTGCCCCTTCTCCTTTTAATAACTATCCCCTTTTTTAAACTCGGATGAGCACACCTTTCATTTTAACATGTGCCCCTCTTATTTTCTAATAAGTGCCCCTTTTCCTTATGATAAGTGCCCCCATTAAAAAGAAAGAGTTCCTTCCCTTTCTCATAACTGCCCCTTTTAAAAATCTGAACGGTGCCCCCTTTTCATTCAACAAATGCACATTTTCCTTTATTATAAGTGCCCCTTTTCATATCTGGTCAATGCCCCTTTTCAACTCTGATAATTCCCCTTTTAATAATGATACGTGCCCCTTTTCCTTCTAATATAAGGGAACTATCCCCTTTTCACCTCTTATAAATGCCCCTATCAAAATCTGATGGGTGCCCCTTTTCCGTCAACAAATGCCTATTTCCCATTTTCGTAAACGCCTCTTTGTCATCACTGTGACTGGTGAGTGCCTCTTTTCAGGTGAAAAAATGCCTCATTTTCACCTCTTATAATAATCCTTTGTACTTTGACACGTGCTCCTTTTCTTTTCTTATAAGTGTCTTATCCCTTTCGATAATTGTCCCCTTTCATGTAATCATTAAACGTGCCCCTTATTTAAGGCGACTAAGAGCAATTTCCCCCAAAGATCGCTCGCTGCGCTCGCTCGCATTTAAAGATGATATAATTATGTTACTTATCGAAGGTCTTTTCAGTCTTCCGTTATGAGAATGTGCTTATAACCCCATCACGATTGGCTTTTTTCCTCTTTATAAGATGTAATTTTTTGCACTGCGACCTCATAGATCTTTGAAATTTTTCACGCTCGCTTCGCTCGCTCGTAAATGCATATTCAGACATCACACCCAAAGTCACCCAACTGTAAAGTATGATGCTTAAGCGATATCTTGTATGATGTATGAAGAGAAACAAATATCGAAATCATCCCCGATAATGTAATTACAATGTAGGGGTATATACCAATGTCTAAAAAATTGTATATTTTCGCTTTGAGATTTCCCACTGCAGGTGCCCTTTTTTTCTCCAGAAAGTGCCCTTTTTTGTTGGTGCCCCCCCCCCCCCACTTTGGAAGTCGCTCGGCCGCCCCTGGGCAGGGGGATCTTAATTCTTGTAAGCCTTCTCCTGGACCTTTGGTCAACTGGTCATTAATTTAACCGTTCCTCAAATTTCTAAAAGGCAGCTGCCCCTCCCCCCCCCCCCCACCTCCCATCCATCTCAGCCGGGTATGTAATCAGCAACAGAGGCAAAGATCTATGAGCAAAATCAATTTTTATAAAATTTTTTTTTTTTTGGGGGGGGGGGGGGGGGGGGGGGCTGGGGGTTAACAGATTTATATCTGATATATTGTGTACCTGTATAAATATGTATACTATAAATAAATAATAAATAAAAAAAAACAAATTTGCATTACCACAACGTGGCATAAAATTAATACACGATTACACCTGCTTATCGTTTGTTATTATGAGTCTGCTTGACGTCATATTGTTGGAATTTGTATCTTGGAATCGTAAACAAATAATGTTTATTGTTATTATGTGTGTTTTTCAAACATGTCCTCAATTTTATTTAATTGTTTTAACTTTGTTTATTTATTTAGGTTTTAGAAGACAATATTGATAATTAGAGGGATGGAGACGTCTCCATCCCTCCCGTCTCCATCCCTCTCATCGTCTCCATCCCTCTCACCATCTTGTCACCATCTCCATCCCTCCCATCATCTTCATCCCTCACACTGTCTCCATCCCTCTCATCATCTCCATCCCTCTCATCATCTCCATCCCTCTCATCATCTCCATCCCTCTCATCATCGCCATCCCTCACATTGTCTCCATCCCTCACATTGTCTCCATCCCTCACATTGTCTCCATCCCTCTCATCACCTCCATCCCTCACCAATCCCTCTCATCATCTTCATTCCTCACACCGTCTCCATCCCTCCCATCATCTTCATCCCTCACACTGTCTCCATCCCTCTCATCATCTCCATCCCTCTCATCATCTCCATCCCTCTCATCTCCATCCCTCACATTGTCTCCATCCCTCTCATTGTCTCCTTCCCTCTCATCATCTCCATCCCTCTCATCATCTCCATCCCTCTCATCACCTCCATCCCTCACCAATCCCTCTCATCATCTTCATTCCTCACACCGTCTCCATCCCTCCCATCATCTTCATCCCTCACACTGTCTCCATCCCTCTCATTGTCTCCTTCCCTCTCATCATCTCCACCCCTCTCACCATCTTGTCACCATCTCCATCCCTCCCATCATCTTCATCCCTCACACTGTCTCCATCCCTCTCATCATCTCCATCCCTCTCATCATCTCCATCCCTCTCATCATCTCCATCCCTCTCATCATCGCCATCCCTCACATTGTCTCCATCCCTCACATTGTCTCCATCCCTCACATTGTCTCCATCCCTCTCATCACCTCCATCCCTCACCAATCCCTCTCATCATCTTCATTCCTCACACCGTCTCCATCCCTCCCATCATCTTCATCCCTCACACTGTCTCCATCCCTCTCATCATCTCCATCCCTCTCATCATCTCCATCCCTCTCATCTCCATCCCTCACATTGTCTCCATCCCTCTCATTGTCTCCTTCCCTCTCATCATCTCCATCCCTCTCATCATCTCCATCCCTCTCATCACCTCCATCCCTCACCAATCCCTCTCATCATCTCCATTCCTCACACCTCCATCCCTCACCAATCCCTCTCATCATCTTCATTCCTCACACCGTCTCCATCCCTCACCAATCCCTCTCATCATCTTCATTCCTCACACCGTCTCCATCCCTCCCATCATCTTCATCCCTCACACTGTCTCCATCCCTCTCATCATCTCCATCCCTCTCATCTCCATCCCTCACATTGTCTCCATCCCTCTCATTGTCTCCTTCCCTCTCATCATCTCCATCCCTCTCATCCTCTCCATCCCTCACCAATCCCTCTCATCATCTTCATTCCTCACACCGTCTCCATCCCTCCCATCATCTTCATCCCTCACACTGTCTCCATCCCTCTCATCATCTCCATCCCTCTCATCATCTCCATCCCTCTCATCTCCATCCCTCACATTGTCTCCATCCCTCTCATTGTCTCCTTCCCTCTCATCATCTCCATCCCTCTCATCATCTCCATCCCTCTCATCACCTCCATCCCTCACCAATCCCTCTCATCATCTTCATTCCTCACACCGTCTCCATCCCTCCCATCATCTTCATCCCTCACACTGTCTCCATCCCTCTCATCATCTCCATCCCTCTCATCTCCATCCCTCACATTGTCTCCATCCCTCTCATTGTCTCCTTCCCTCACCAATCCCTCTCATCATCTTCATTCCTCACACCGTCTCCATCCCTCCCATCATCTCCATCCCTCTCATCATCTCCATCCCTCTCATCTCCATCCCTCACATTGTCTCCATCCCTCTCATTGTCTCCTTCCCTCTCATCATCTCCATCCCTCTCATCATCTCCATCCCTCTCATCACCTCCATCCCTCACCAATCCCTCTCATCATCTTCATTCCTCACACCGTCTCCATCCCTCCCATCATCTTCATCCCTCACACTGTCTCCATCCCTCTCATTGTCTCCTTCCCTCTCATCATCTCCACCCCTCTCACCATCTTGTCACCATCTCCATCCCTCCCATCATCTTCATCCCTCACACTGTCTCCATCCCTCTCATCATCTCCATCCCTCTCATCATCTCCATCCCTCTCATCATCTCCATCCCTCTCATCATCGCCATCCCTCTCATTGTCTCCTTCCCTCTCATCATCTCCATCCCTCTCATCACCTCCATCCCTCACCAATCCCTCTCATCATCTTCATTCCTCACACCGTCTCCATCCCTCCCATCATCTTCATCCCTCACACTGTCTCCATCCCTCTCATTGTCTCCTTCCCTCTCATCATCTCCATCCCTCTCATCATCTCCATCCCTCTCATCACCTCCATCCCTCACCAATCCCTCTCGTCTCCATCCCTCTCATTGTCTCCATCCCTCCCGCGACTCTAGATCCTTGTCTGAATTCAGTTTCCCCGCTCCCGCGCGAAGCGTGGAAGCGTTGACGTTTCATAAATTATTAGAGAAAGAAGACGATTCGTTGTACCGTTCTAGACTCTTAATCCTTATCTGAAATCAGTTCCATCCCCCCCTTCCCGCGCAAAGCGCGGAAGCTTTGATGTTTCTTTAAATAATTATAGAAAGAAAACGATTCGTTGTACCGTTCTCGACTCTTTATCCTTATCTGAATTCAGTTCTGTCCCCCCTTCTCGCGCGAAGCGCGGAAGCCTTGATGTTTCATTAAATAATTAGAGAAAGAAGACGATTCGTTGTACCGTTCTCGACTCTTAATCCTTTTTCTTCCTATACGTCCTCTTCCTTTTTTCTTTTTTTTTCTCTTTATTTTTATTTTTTTGGGGGGGAAGACGATTCGTTGTACCGTTCTCGACTCTTTATCTTTATCTGAATTCAGTTCTGTCCCCCCTTCTCACGCGAAGCGTGGAAGCCTTGATGTTTCATTAAATAATTAGAGAAAGAAGACGATTCTTCCTACGTCCTCTTCCTTTTTTTTTTTTTTTCTCTTTAATTTTTTTTTTTTTGGGGGGGGGGCGAACGCCCCCACTGCCCCCCCCCCCCTGGCTACGCGCCTGCCCCTCCAAAATAAAAGAAGAAGGCGATTCTTCAGCTCACTTCTCTTACAGTACTAGGCTAGGCCCTTACATTAGATCTAGCTATTTATCAAGTCTTTAACTTTTAGGAGTAAAATATGATTATCTGATTATGAAAAAGAAAAATTCCATTCCTTCATTAATCGAATATTCTACTCTGAATGACTAATCTAGTATATGATAATGATGTAGCTACAGTAGATATAGATCTAGGTCTAGTTTACTCACTAAATCAAATTGGATATTCTACTCGGAATGAATAATGATAATACAGTAGATATAGATCTAGTTTGATTAGTTTTACTCACATCACTCGATCAAATTGGGCAGTGCAATCATGCAATGCAGTGCAGCGGCCCGGTACGGGCGCCGAGTCAATGAATTCCCCCGCCGACCCGGCCGGCGGCGCTGTACAGCTAGCTGCACACTGAGCTGAGCTGCTGCGGTAGCACTAGGCAGTAGTCTGCTAATTTACGGCCAGGACGAAAGAATGTGAACAAACATCAACCATCTCGTCTAAAATGTACTATATTCGACTTCTTAATAATGAAATCTGTGTCAGGAATTAAAAATAGACCTTCATACGAGATAAAAATGATATTTTTGCAGTGATTTACCGACAAAAACACTGCTCGAATTTCAGTGGTCCGAGTAGATACAACGCACATTTAATGTACGTGCGGCAATGCGGATTGCGAGCTGTGAGTAAATTGTCCGAAATGTCATTTTTGTTGTCATTTTACCGAAAGATAAGTTATAAATTGTCTTCATTGGTATCATTTAACACAATTCCATTAAAGATTTAGGTTGGAAAGGGCATTATTAAGTCACAAAGAGCACAAACATATACACATTGGTATCTCTCGATCGATTAATCAGGTCGGGACATCTCGGCCCAGTTTTTCCAGCTGGGCCGAGTAGTCCCGTGGGCCGAGTTAGCCCGACTCCCTGAAAACAAGCCCGGCGCTTCCTCTGAACATGGATTTTACTAGAATTAGCTCAGTAAATGTCACTGTGCACAACGTAGTGCCAGACAACTTTTCCATTTGTTTTAACACCCGTGCTCTGATTGAACAGGCATCCTTTCCTGTATGTTGAGCTCCCCCTCTCCTCCCTCTTTAAATAAAAATAAAAAAACTTTCCTGGCAAGCACAGCGCGTACCACCGTGTAGTGTTGATATGAATGGGGGAAAAGGGAAAACCCCTACCTCAGTATGACGTCAGCTCGTCGATCTGTACGCCTACGGGGCGGTGAGCGCGCGCTGCGCATGGATTGCATGCTACATGAACAGGTCACAGCAAAAATAGCTTTGTGTTACGGAATACCACTGCCACTGCACTCAGATTGCTCGAGTCTAGTCTGAGCTGAGCATGAGGCCGAGACAAGCGCTTTAGGAGGGAACAGTTCAGGAAGGAGCCTATAGTTTCCAAGAAGTCTCTCCAGGCCAGGCATATACATATGTAGGTCTAGGTAACAAAATTAAGCTTATACTATAGGCCTAATAATGTATACACTTAGAACGGTTCCATGTCAGGTCGCCCAATGTCAGCCCGCCCCCTTACAAAGTCGCCCCCAATTGGTCATGTCGCCTCCCGATTTTTTTTGCCGATTTTGGGATTCTTGGTCAGCTCGCCCCCACTTTTTTGGTCATCTCGCCCCCTAATTTGTTGTTTTAATTTGATGTATTTTACAAGTTCAAAGTCAGGCCATTTTTAGTTCCTTGCATCTCAGTACTATGTTATTACTTTATTATCACTAAATATTGAAATTTTTCCTCGTAACTGCATATTTTCGAGGATATTTGCATCTTAGTTTCCACCAGCTTACGTACTAGACTACTACTACCACATCGCTCGTTCTTAGCTCGCCTCTAGTGACGGAGCTTACGGATGAATGCTTGAATTCAGGTAAAATAAACTTGAATACAACCATATTTTCTGTATTTGTAATGAAAGAAAGTGTTCTCACAGTGAAAAGTTGGTAAAATTTGAATTTTCAAACAGCTACATTTCAACTCTAGACTATTGAATTATTCATTGGGAAGTTAGCGCTGCTGCGGCCTAGCCTGCGCCTGCATGTACTGGCCGTACAACCGCGCACTCGCACCGGCGTTATTTTTGTAAACAACACACCCCAAATCCAACACAGACAGACAAACAAAAAACAACATCAACATGAGCGAAGCTACTTATTTGCATCTGGCCCATTCTGGGATTAATGTAGGCCTATAAATTTGTTTTTATGTATGTGTTTTGAGTATTTGATAGTCTAGGTAATGTATGGCAATAAAATTCATTGAAATGTAAGAAATTCTTTTATGGTAAGATTGGGTTATCAAACGCTAACGCCACAGCGCTGTTAACAGTAACACAGACAAACAACAACATGAGCGAAGGTTTTTTTCAATACAGCTTCTTAATTGCATCTGGGATTAATACATTTAATTTATGCATACATTTGTGTGTTTATGTATGTGTTTTGACAGTATTTGATAGCAGTGTAGTGGCGGTGCGCCACGCCCACAGGGGGTGTCTTAGGGCATAAATGGCTCGCTTTGCTTTTGGTGCATACTTTTTGCAAAATTAAAAAGAAAACGGTCTTAAGTTCAGCTAACAGGACAAGAACGCAGGGGTGTCTGAGGCGGGATGTGCCCCACTCAGTTCAAAGATATTTTTAAAATTGATGCATAAATTAATGGCTCGATTTGGTGCATAATTTTTGCAAAATCAAAAAGAAAACAGTCTTAAGCTCAACTAACAGGAACAAAAACGCAGGGGGTGTCTGAGGGGGGGAAATGCCCCCGTCAGATTTGAAGATTTTTTAAAATTGATGCATACATGGCTCGATTTGGTGCATAATTTTTGCCAAATTAAAAAGAAAACGGTCTTAAGTTCAGCTAACAGGACAAGAACGTAGGGGGTGTCTGAGTGGGGATGTGCCCCCCCCCTCAGTTTTGAATTTGAAAATTAGACCGATTGACATTCCGTTCCGTTGGGGGGTGGGGGTAAGGTCATCTTTTTTAGGTCATCCAGAAAAAACATACACATAAAAAAACTCAAGGGGGGGGGGGGGTTAACCCCAACCCCCCCCCCCCCCCCCCCCCCAACGTACGCGCCTGACCCCTATTATTAAGATAAGACCCCTAGTCCAAAATTATGTTTACATATGTATTCCACTTCTTCTTGTCTTAATATAATACACCAATTATACTTCAGACTACTTTATAATTACAGGCCATAATAAAGCACTTTTTGAGGCACAAGTTAAATCTTTTATCATTTAATTTTACTTTGTACTGTGGTCCATTAAATTGGAATGTTGATTTCCACACCATATTAAAATTAAGGCCAACCATGACATGAAAAATAGCTTTTATGCTAGATCTATTTTTATTTTGTTAAGGAGAAAGGGACGCCTTGAATGTCATATTGATGTTGTTTTCTTTTTGTTCCAACAGATTGAAACTGATGAAGAGCTGGAAGGAGTAACTGATGAGTAGACATTACAACATTTCTTATATTTGCAAGATGAAGCTGAAAGTCCATGCAGGTAAAATTTTCAGGATATTTAGCACACAATATTAAACGACCACCTATTAATTTCACCAAAAAGGAAATGGAACTAAGTTTATGTTGCAAGTGTATATAGTGGAGGGGATATTTTATTCTAGTTCTTCCCTTTCTTTGTTTACAAAGGGATTTTGTCCTTATTTACAGGAGGTCCTGTGTGCAGAAGAACGATGTCTAATGCACATTCAAACCACAACATAATAATAATGATCATACATGTAGGGTATACACAGGACCCCTCATTACTTTTTTTTTTGTAAGTGGTCCTTTCACTTCTTGAGCATTGAAGATGAAGAAGAACACAACATTAAGATCAAGAAAGTCTGTTTATTAGGATGTATCATGTATTATGGTTGATATGTATCTATTATTATCACTTTTTAATTGAAGTACCTACATTGTTTTCTCTTATGTAGGATGATGCTTCTCTACAGTGGATGATGAAGGCATGCTGATACAAACCCAGGAGAGGAACAAAGAACAGATATTGACAGATATCTAGAGATGCGGGCCTACTACACTTCATACGAGCAAGTGTGCTAATATACAATGTAGGTACCTCCAATAAAATATTGTAGAACACATATCATGCAGAAAGTTATAGATCTGACAAAGATATTTTTCATTGTCCGTTA